>SNQJ01S0187731.1:12006-30440 GCA_010110895.2 Picea sitchensis | reverse complement strand
AAGTGAATTAATAGTCATTTTAGGCATAAATGACCAAATTTCACTTTTGACTTAAATCTCCTATGTCAAAGTGAAATTAGACATAAAGTACAAGGCACAAAGTACATAGTACTTCCCACATGTGTTTAGGAGCTCACAAACACATGGGGAACACTTCCCAAGGTACATAATGTCAACATTCGTCTCCTCTTCATTCCATCTTCCTTCAACCCTTATCTTTCCAACATCATTGCCAACCAACCTAACTACCACCTCACAATTGTCCAACTCCATTTCTTGTCAAGACATGCTCTCAACTTCAACAACTTTTTGACTTCCCACAAGCATGACTTTATGTATTTAGTTCAGTGGTGCCAACTTTTTCCTTGCGCCTATACGCATGTATTAGTCTTCACATGCTCACTTCCTCAACTAACTTTTGTACATCTTCATTATTGCATGTCCATAGATGTCATTGCATCAAACTCCCCTTCTGAAATGACATTGCGTCTTGACATACACATATTCATTAGCTCTTTCCATGATAGATTTTCCCTTGCAAATTCTTTGGTGGTATTGCTTTGAAATCCAAGTGTTCTCTACATTTGGCTTTTCATCCTTTTCCTCCAAAGCCTTTTCAATTTTTTCTTCCTACTTTCTCTCTACTCCAACCAATCTACCTTTACATTTTTTTTCTTTATTCTTTCCAAGTTTGTCTAAATCATAGCCTCAAAAGTCATAACAATCTTGTCCATTAAATGTCAATGATATGTCTCACTAGTTTGTTAATCCCATTGTTTCAGTTTGCTCCCTACTAAACATCTTGAAAGATTTCCAAAACTTTTCTTATTAACTTTGGGCTATCAATCAATTTGTAAAGGATATGTTGAAATATACCCCAATCTAGTACCCGATTTCTTCTATTGCGTCATCCCTAAATGACTAAAGAATCCGGTATCCATGTCAAGAGCATTTTTCTTTGGCAATCCACTCACAATCTCCTTGAAAATTGGCTATGCACTATAACTTGCATCACTTGTCTTCTTACTAGGTCAGAAATGTGTCATCTTGGAAAACTTGTCAACTTAACAAACATTGAGTCAAATTCTTTGCGTTCTAGGAAAACCAAGAAAAAAGCCCATCAATATATCCTCCTATGGCACTCTTAGTATCGACAATACAACTATACAATTGTATACTAACTCAGTGCCTTAGCCACCTAACATACTCTACATATTTCAAAATTTGTAAGAGACATAAATATAAATATAATATAAAATATAAATATACACAAATAATCAATAAATCAATAATTAATAATTGTAATGAAGAGACACCTCTCAATGAAAGGTCACTTCTCTTAAGAAATGGCACTCATGCATGGGTATGTATATGGTCTTCTTTCTCATTTGTAATCATATTATTCATATTCATATTCTTATACATTATTCAATATGTTATTTATCCCTCTGGATTTCTTTGTATTGTTCCAAATATTTTGGCTCTGTGTGAATTGAACTAGTTGGTTTGTCACATTTGGTATCAGAGCAAGTCTGATCTTGGCCCTTGGCCACTAGACTTTTAGTCAAATTTCATTGTTTTGGTAACAAAACCATTGGCCTTTGGCCACTCAATTTTTTCAAAGTTCTTGGAACTTTGGGTCCTTGACCATACTAAAGAATTTTTCCATTTAAAAAAATCAAGAATTATTGTTGAAGATTTAAATATTCATTCAGCTACAAGAAAATTAGAAGAAGATAGTACCAAATATCAAGAGAATAAAAAAGAAAAGAGTAAGCTAACTCTTCTATGAAATGGCACCTGGTGGATGGCTGAGTAATCGAGTAATAGAGGGATCACTAAGTTGGTAAGGCGGAAAGGTCTGAGTTTCAAAATTTAAATGTTGCAGTCCACTGCCTCCCGTTTGTTCCCAAGCCTATTTCAAAAACAATGTTTCATTCGAAGCGATGCAGGGTGATGGCAGAAGGTAGAACAAGAACCCGGGACAACAACAGGAGGATGTAGAACCATATTTGATTTGATAGGGAAAACATGATGAAATCCTCCTCATTGGAAAGGTAGGAGTTTTCTATTTTCCTTGTAATCACCAAATAATACTCTGCAGTATTCCTTCGCTCTCACACCATCTCCTTTCATTCAATAGCTCGAGCAGGTGTAGTGATCGAACTGCGTCGAATAAATAGTTATCTGGATCTCAGAATATCAAGCAAGTCCACCCTGACAAGAACGACACGCATGTGCTCTCCTTCTATGAGATGTAGCCTCCACAGTTCCAGAATTCCTAGGCCAAATATGGGATGCGAGTAGGGGCTGAGACGCACTCAGCTGAGTGGTAGCAAGTCATGGAAGGAGGGATCATATAGGTATCCCGTACGGATGGTATCCCGTACGGATGTCAGGAGTAATATCCATCCATGGAGAAGTTGCACAGACAAATTTGTTTTTATCGATCCATACTTTGGGGTCTCAGAAAATCCGCAGAGGGAATCTCCAGAGAAAGTCGAACAGGTTGAGAAGGGTTTATGTGGCAGGGTTTCCGTTATGTCCACCCTGACAAGAAAGACAGGCATGTGCTCTTCTATGATATGTAGCCTCCACAGGCCCAAAATTCCCAGGCCAGAGATGGGATGCGAGCAGAGATGAGACTCCCTCAATTGAGTGGTGGCAAGTCATGGGAGGAGGGATCTAATCAATGGGCATATTTTATGTGAAATTTGTGAGATGTGGTTATTCATTATATTGAATATTATTGATATAAATATCATTTTGCATCGGGAGAGATTGAAAATGTGACTATTATATATAAATATATTATTTTTAAAGTGGTTATTTGATATAAATAATTCTTTTATAATAAAAATTATATATACTTTAAGGACATAACAATAATTTAGATTTATATTTTGATGTGCATATTCTAGGTAGAATTAGCAAGGATGTAGTTATTAATTACATTAAATATTATTTATATAAATTATGGACATTATTTTATCTGGTTGGCAAAATATTTTCAAATCCAAATCTTCACTTAAATTTGTGAGAATAAGTTAAAATTTTTACCATTCATAAAAGGGAAAATTTTCCTTTCAAAAAACATTGAAAAGTAAGAACTTTAATTATTTTATCACAATTATCCTACAACACATATGTGTTATTATAAATAATGAATTACCACACCCTAATTCTAAGTGTGACCTTGTATAACTAGGGCACCACCGCAAGAGCAAGTTAGACACTTAGAACATGATGTGTTTTTAATTTTTGTTAAAGCATTAAGAAATATAAAAAGATAGTATCAAAGTGCGTTTTTTGGGGGTATTTGATGGTTTGAAGCATAATATATGCTTACTCAACACAGGAAATCCAAATCCATGGGAGAGTTGTACCCTATTGATCCCAAGATTGACATAAGAAGGGTTAAAAACTTTAATTATTTTATCAAAATTATCCTATAACACAACTATGTGTTATCACAAATAATGAATTACCCCACCCTAACTCTAAGTGTGACCTTGTATAACTAGGCCACTACCTCAAGAACAAGTTAGATACTTTGAACCTGGTGTGTTTTTAATTTTTGTTAAAGCATTAAGAAATGCAAAACGATAGTATCAAAGTGAGTTTTTTGGGGGCATTTGATGGTCTAAAGCACAATATATGCTTACTCAACTTAGGAAATCCAAATCCATGGGAGAGTTGTACCCTATTGAACCCAAGATTGGCATAAGAAGGGTTAAGAACTTTAATTATTTTATCACAATTATCCTACAACATAGCTATGTGTTACCAGAAATAATAAATTACCCCACCCTATCTCTAAGTGTGACTTTGTATAACTAAGCCATGACCTCAAGAGCAAGTTAGACACTTAGAACATAGTGTCTTTTTAATTTTTGTTAAAGCATTAATAAATACAAAACGATAGTATCAGAGTTGGTTTTTTGGGGCATTTAATGGTTTGAAGCACAATATATGCTTACTAAACTTAGGAAATCCAAATCCATGGTAGAGTTGTACCCTATTGATCCCAAGATTGACATAATAAGGGTTAAGAACTTTAATTATTTTATCACAATTATCCTACAACACATCTATGTGTTATCACACATAATGAATTACCACACCCTAACTCCAAGCATGACCTTGTATAATTATGCCATGACCTTAAGAGCAACTTAGACACTTACAACATCACACCCAATTCTTTTATGTTATTTGGAAATGATATTACACAGAATGGAATATTTATTTAAAATATGAGAGCATGTGTAGGATTGTAAGCCTTACCATATGGGTGAAGTCATAGACTCCATCCCTTGCCATGTGGGAGGGGCTTCCTAGATTTCGTGAGGCCTTCTTTGCTAGCATTCTTAATTCGCAAATAGAATATACCAATGGTAGGGCCTTCTTATTGGCCTTCCTCCTAGTGTAATTTGAGCCATGGATTATGTGGAAATTAAAACTTGTGCCATGAATTATATTTGAGTCAGTGATGAGAGCCATTAGAGGAGAGGTGACGAGGTATGATATTCCATAGTTAATAGTTCAAATTCAAGTTGTTGATAGTGTTGGTGGCTTTCTTTGCATAATATGTTTCCAATGGCATTTATTGTAATAGTATTGATCATCATTTTTTCAAATTGATCCAAAATGGATTTACATAGATACCCTATGAATTTATTGATGTTCTAAATGAGTGATGCTAGAAATTGGAAAATCTCAAAAATGGTGTTTATTTTGTCAAATTCAGGTTAGTCCATTGATGAGTGAAGAGAAATTTAATTCAACCAAGATTCTAGGACTCTCTTCATGAAAAAACAACCAAAAGACATTGATATGATCCTTAATCATTAACTTGAACTGTTAGACATTACAATTGACAATCCAATTTCTCCATATCTAAAACTTATTTTTATGATTAAGGACTATGTATCCAGTTCGAAGGAAGAGATCTTCACACGTAATCGTTGGATAAAATATCACTTTTTTTCTCTCATCAATGATGGTTGTGGTTAGAGGAACCTAGTTTCTCAAAATCTTGTTTCATATTTACAACATCCTACTATAACACTTCCTACCCTCTATCACCTCGATTGGGTTGAAGATGTCGATAATTCCACACTAATATCATGCAGATGTGAAGTCATTTTTTCCATTGGCCCTTCAAGGGTATTTTTCATTACAATGTCACTCTAATGCACTACTTTTCACTAATTCTTGGGAATCTCTTATGATTGAAAATTGCATCCAAATTTGAATCTTAGGAGGCACAAGTAGGAGAATTCCAAGAAAAAGAATCTTTTAATGGAAAGAAGGAAATGTAACATCGTTTACACAATAGTGTAGAAGGAGTTGAACCTGACTAGCCTCCATCCCAAAGAAGGGAACAAGATGACAAATTTGTTCCCGGATCAAGTTTCATATAAAGAGGAACAAGGTATATGCTTTTTTCAATTCTAGTTCATAAGCAAACCTCATTGCAAAATACATAGTAAGTAAACATGGTTTAGAGATGCATTATCACCTTCATCCATATGCTTTGGGTTGAGTGAATAAGGATGTAGAGTTAAAAGTTACCAAGAAGTGTAAGTTGATATTTGTTATCAGTGCAAATTTTATTAATGAAATATAAATCGATGTACTTCCTCTGGATGTTTTTGGCATAATGTTTGGTAGTTCCTATGAGGGATGTTATCTTCATGATAAGGGCCAACCAATATTGCTTAATCAAGGATGTTAAATAGTTTGTGCACAAAGGGAATTCTAAGATCTCTTTGGTGAGTGCATACGAAGCTAAGAGATTGATCAACTCAATCGAGAATAGTATGTACTTATTTTTTTGAGACAGAATCAAGTGGACACCAATTCCATAGGTGTGAAATCATCCTTTGAAGGATGCACGAAAGAACTAAAGTGTTGTTTGAGAAGGCATCATAAGCTAGAGAAGGCATCAAAACTAAAGGGAAGAAAATAGGTATTCTCACAATGAGGATGAAATAATAAGATACCTTATTAAAAAAAATTACTTTGAGGAAGATATGTTGTTACTTTCATAGGATGATATTTGTCCTAAAATTAGAAGAATCAAATAATCGGTCCTTGGGTCACAATAGGTCATAATTCCTAAAGTTAGTTCTTGAGGTCAAAGTTCTCAAGGTTAAAGTTACTGAGGTCATAGTTCTTGAGGTCATAGTTCTCGAGTTCATAGTTCCCTCGGTCAAATTTCCTAAGGTCATAGTTCCAGAGGTCAAATTTCATGAGGTCAAAGTTTAGGAGGTCAAAGTTCCTGAAGTCAAACTTCATGAGGTCAAACTTCACGAGGTCACAGTTTTAGAGATTATAATTCCTGAGGTTAAAGTTCTCAAGGTCAAAGTTCCTAAGGTCATAGTTCTTGAGGTCCAATTTTATGAGGTCATAGTTCCCTAGGTCAAAGTTTTTGAGGTCATAGTTCTTGAGGTCAAAGTTGATGAGGTCATAGTTTTTGAGGTCAAATTTCTTGAGATCAAATTTCCTGAGGTCATAGTTCCCAAGGTGAAAGTCCAAAGGTCACAGTTCCTAAAGTTATTTCTCGAGGTTAAAGTTAATGAGGTTAAATTTCTTGAGTTCATAGTTCAAAAGGTCAAAGTTCCCGAGGTCATAGTTCCTAAGCTCATATTTCTCAAGATCAAAGTTCCTTAGGTCATAGTTCCTAAGGTCAAAGTTTCTGAGGTCAAATTTCTTAAGGTCATGAATCCTGAGGTCAAACTTCCTTAGGTCATAATTCCTAAAGTTAGTTCTTGAGGTTAAAGTTATTGAGGTCATAGTTCCTAAGTTCATAGTTCTTGAGGTCAAAGTTCTTGAGGTCATAGTTCATGAGGTCAAATTTCCTGAGATCATAGTTCTTGAGGTCATAGTTCTCGAGGTCATACTTCCTAAGGTCAAATATCTTAAGGTTAAATTCCCTAAGATCATAATTCCCAAGGTCATGATTAATGAAGTCATATTTCTTGAGATCATAGTTCTAAATATCATAGTTCTGCATGTCACAGTTCCCGAGGTCAAAGTTCCTAAGGTCATAGTTCCCTAGGTCATGGTTCCTAAAGTTAAAATTCATGAGGTCATAATTCCTAAGGTCATAGTTCTCAAGATCAAAGTTCATAAGGACATAGTTCTTGAGGTTAAAGTTCCTATATTCATAATTATTTAGATCAAAGTTCCTCAGGTCAAAAGTTCATAGTTTCTAAGGTTAAAGTTCCTAAGATCAAAGTTATTGAGATCAAAGTTCCATAGGTCATAGTTCTGCACGTCAAAGTTCCTAAGGTCAAAGTTCCCTAGCTCATAGTTCATGAGGTTAAAGTTCCTTAGGTCATAGTTCTTGAGGTCAAAGATCCTAAGGTCAAAGTTCTTGGTGTCAAAGTTCCTAAGGTGAAAGTCCTTGAGATCAAATTTATTAAGGTCATAGTTCCAGAGGTTATAGTTCTCGAGGCCAAAGTTCTCAAATTCAAAGTTCCCAAGGTTTTTCTCATGGTCATAGTTATGAAGTTCATAGTTCCAAAGGTCATAGTTCTTGAGGTTAAATTTCTTGAGATCAAAGTTCTGGAGGCCATAGTTTTTTAGTTCATAGTTCCTGAGGTCATAGTTCCTAAGCTCAAAGTTCTTGAGCTCATAGTTCCTAAGGTTAAAGTTACTAAGGTCAAATTTCCTAAGGTCAAAGTTGTTGAGGTCAAAGTTGTTGAGGTCAAAGTTCCTGAGGCCATAGTTCCAGAGTTCAAAGTTCCTTAGGTCATAGGTAACAGTTAATAAAAAATGCCTCTGATTGGATAATTGATGAAGTGGTATGACAATTGGAGAGAAGTATCAAATGAAATTTCTATAGAAATTATTTCCACCAAGAAAACTCTTCAAATATATAGTATTAGAGGGGATGGACCAATCCTTATGGACTTGGAATTTGAAGGGATTTCCATACACAACATTGTGATTAATAACAAAACCCAAAAAATCATTGGAAGTTTGACCAAATAAGGAATTATTCATTTTGTCTTGTAACATTGTCACAAAAGATCAAGAGTAATATAAATACACTGGATATGATCCTTACAACCACTGTTATAGACCAATATGGCATATGAATACACTACCATAAATTTTCTCAAATATGGATAGACCAATATGGCATATGAATACACTACCATAAATTTTCTCAAATATGGATAGAATATGTCATTGATTATCCTCATAAATGTGGTTGGGGAATTAGTGAGACCAAAACACATGATTAGCCACCCATATAAACCATATTTAGTTTTGCAAGTTGTTTCCAAGTATTTGAAGGGTTCATATGTACATGATGATAAATGAAATTTAGATTAATCTTGTTGAAATATTTGGCCCCTTTTAACTGGTCTATGGGTTCTTTGATTGAAGGCACTGGATGTTGGTTTTCATGGTTATCTTGTTTAATTATCTATAGCCTCATATGACCCCAAAGAGTACATATACGGGGTTAGTGTGGAATGCTCAACATCTTTAATCCAATCGAGGTGATAGAGGGTAGGAATTGTTGTAGTAGGATGTTGTAAATCTGAAACTAGAATTTGAGAAACTAGGTTCTTCTAACTACAATCATCAATGATGAGAGAAAAACAATGATCGTTTACCTAGAGATTATGTGTGAAGATATCTTCCTTCAAACTAGCTACATAGTCCTTAATCATAAAAACAAGCTTTAGATATGGAGCAACTGGATTGTCGATTTTAATGTCTACAACTTCAATTTAATGATTAAGGATCATATCAATGTCTTTTGTTTTTTTTTCATGAAGAGAGTCATGCAATCTTGTTTGAATTAAAGTGCTCTTCACTAATCAATGGATTGGCCTAAATTTGAAAAAATAAACACCATTTTTGAGATATCCCAAATTCTAACATCACTCATTTAGAGCATCAATAAATTCAGAGTATTTATGTAAATCCATTTTGGATCAATTTAAAAAAAGCAATGATCAATATTATTAAAAAAATTCCATTGGAAACATTCTATGCAAAGGAGGCCACCAACACTATCAACAACTTGAATTTGAACTATTAACTATGGGATAGCATACCTCATAACAAAGGAAGTAATATGTTTCCCACCATGGCAAGTTATTTTACCTCTTCTCTAACAACTCTCATCACCGACTCAAATATAATTCATGGCACTATTTTTAATTACCACATAAACCATGGCTCAAATCACACTAGGAAGAGGGTCAATAGGAAGGCCCTACCATTGGCATATTCTATTTGTGACTTAAGTATGCTAGCAAAGAAGGCCTCACAAAATCTAGGAATCCCCTCCCACATGGCAAGGGATGGAGTTTATGACTTCACCTTCACCCATCTGGCAGGGCTTGCAATCCCACACATGTTATCATATTTGAAATAAATATTTCGTTGTGTGTAATATCATTTCTACATAACATAAAAGAATTGGGTGTGATGTTGTAAGTGTCTTAGTTGCTCTTTAGGTCATGGCCTAGTTATACAAGGTCACACTTAGAGTCAGGGTGGGGTAATTCATTATTTGTGATAACACATAGTTGTGTTGTAGGACAATTGTGATAAAATAATTAATGTTCTTAACCCTTCTTATGGTGATCTTGGGATCAATAGGGTACAACTCTCCCATGGATTTGGGATTTGGATTTCCTAAGTTGAGTAAGCATATATTGTGCTTCAAAACATAAAATGCCCCCAAAAAACCCACTCTAATAATATCTTTTTGTATTTCTTAATGCTTTAACAAAAATTAAAAACACACTATGTTCTAAGTGTCTAACTAGCTCTTTAGGTCATGGCCTAGTTACAGAAAGTCACACTTAGAGTTAGGATGTGATAATTCATTATTTGTATTAACACGTGTTGTAGGATAATTGTGATAAAATAGTAAAAGTTCTTACTTTTTAGTATTTTTTTAAGGGGATTTTTCCTTTTATGAATGGTAAATAAATTTAACTTATTTTCACACATTTAAGTGAAGATTTGGATTTGAAAATATCTTGCCAATGGATACAATAATATGTCCAAATATTTAATGTAATCAATAATTACATCTTTACAAATTCTAAGTAGAATATGTTCATCAAAATATGAATTTAGATTATTATTATGTTTTTAAAATATATATAATTTTTATTATAAAATAATTATTTGTATACAAAAACCTGCATTAAAAAAATACTTTATTTATATATAGTAGTCACATTTTCAATCTCTTTGAAAAATACAAAATGATATTAATATTAATAATATTCAATATAATGAATAACCACATCTCACAAATTCCACATAAAATATGCCATATAAAAAAATAAAATAAATATATATATATATATATATATATATATATATATATATATATATATATAATCAAAACATTATTTATATATATTAACTATATATAGCCACATCCTAATATTTCTAGCAAATAAAAAATGACATTGCATTATTTATAAGTGGAAGATAAAATATTTTTTTAAGTTTTAATTTATTAAATTGAAAATCTATCCCATATAATTCTATATTAAAAAATGTATCACCAAATAAATAAATGAATAAGCATAGCTTCACATGAAAATTATAAATGGTAAATTATAAAGATTTAAAATCTTTTTTTTAGCAAATAAAAAATGACATTGCATTATTTATAAGTGGAAAGATAAAAATATTTTTTAAGTTTTAATTTATTAAATTGAAAAATCTATCATATAATTCTATATTAAAAAAAATGTATCACAAATAAATAAATGAATAAGCATAGCTTCACATGAGAAAATTATAAATGGTAAGTATAAAGATTTAAATCTTTTTTTTTTAAATAAAAAAGTGGAACCTGCTATATTAGATTAACAAAAAAATTTGACAAAATATACAGTAGTGTAGGTCTAATGTCACCAAAAATGTTGCCGATTACCAGAAATCAGCATAGGTGGAGAGCAAATAGCAGTAGCATGATAAAACATGAAGTAAAGTAGCATATGTCTTGCCCGGAGGAAACCAGGACAGATGTCTATAGTCCAAATGCACATAAAACAGTAACATAATAAGACTAGGAACCAAGAGAGCATAAAAACCTAGGTGCCTGGTGACCTATCGTCCTCGCCAGTCTGCCACGTGGACCCAGCCAGGATGGCAAATGCCTGCGCGCAGAGGGGGCACTTCCGCTGAGCTGGAGCATTGGAATATGCATCGAGGAGCAAGTCCAGGCGCTAGCCCATGATAAGGGCCCGATGCTCCAGGTCAGACATGTGGCCACGAAGGTCGAACACTAGAGCCAGGTGCTCTGCCCGGAGGAGAGATCCATGCATATTTCCACCCACGTCGTTGAGGGGAACATTCCTCGAGTCCACCGCTGCTCCAAAACCAGCGTCGAACACCCTCTGCTCTGCATCAACCTCTGCACCCTTCGTTTTTGCTTCATTCACCTGCATGTCGTGGTTGTTGGGATTGTTGTCGCCTAGGCATGGGATTTCTTCAACAATGCAGCCGGGGGTATCGTCTTCCTGTGCCGAAATAGGTCTGCGTTCCTCCCGGTGAGTCGCCTCAATGGCGCGGGGCTTCTCTGCAATCGACAGGTCCTCCATGAACGAGTCTTCCACCACGACACAGGTGGGAAACTCCTCCTCAGTACCAGCCTCCTGTCGGTCTTTCGGAGTATTTGCCTTGACATCTCGACTACAGCCAGCTCCCTGCTCAGCAATGGTGGCGAGAAGCGCCAATTTCTCAGCCCGAGCTTGCTTCCGAAGTATGGAGGTCGCCAGAGCCAAAGCGCGTTCCAATTGCTCTTTCCATCGCCGTTGCGCCTTATGGGCATTCCAGGCCGTGCCACGGCGAGGTCTGCCTCTCTTTCTAGCCATGGTGAAAGAACAGAGCGTTTGCAGGGATAGGCAGATGAGCCAGGATGAGAGTAGTTGCAGGTGCAAAGCACGAGCAAACCGACTCTGTCTCGGCACACACAGAGACAAAATACTCGGACAATCCTTACCAAAATACAAAAAAAATGCAAAGAGCCAGGGCGAGAGGAGTGCAGGACTGCACCAGAGCGTCCAAGCGAAAAGTAGAGCCGAGGCAGGAGCAGTCTCGCTTTGTCCAGGCATATAAGAAATCAAATAACCAGAAGCCGAGGTCACCTGTCCGCACTTAACCCCATCCATCCCGAGTGCGTTGTGGACGTAAATGATCGCGCGAGGGAGGAGTCCCTCTGTCGTATGACTGCAGCTATGGCCGTCCCCCATCATTAATGCAGATTTGTGGATGGCGGTCATCGGCATTTATGCCCAGGATGAGTGTTATTCCAATTGTCGCCATAGAACTACGTGTCACCCCATCCAAGACGGTATAAAGATTGAAATCTATTTTAATAAAACCTTGTATTTATTTAACCACATCAAATCATTATATTGGAAATAGTCACAAACTCCATAGTGTAGAGACTAGAGAACAATAAAATATAATTTAAATCTCAGATTTAATGAACTAGATCGAATCCTTGTACGGAAAACACAATAATAAAAAATACTATATTTTGGGTAAAGGCAAGAAAAAAAGAGTTGATGAAACTAAAGCATTCCATAATCATAGAATTTGGAGTATATACTAAGGCTACTACATACTTCAATACAAACTAAAAATTCAAATACTCAAATAAATACCGTTAAGCACTATCCTCAAAATTGTATTAGTGTACATCAAAATGCTTTAATTCTTCTTCAACGATCAATTATATATATATAATTATTATTATTATTGAGGAAAATAAAAAATATACATATAAAACTATATATTATTAAAAACGGAAATAAAAAAAATATACATAAAAAACTACATTGGATCCTTTTGAGTTTGATGAGCTTCTTTCGGACAACATGCAAGACATTTATATTTTTATTATAAGTCAATTTTGATCGCATATTTTGACAAGTCATTGAAAATCGAGTCAGATGAATATCATCTTGAAGACATGTGGAGGATTTTTTGTTTTTAGCAGTGCCTATTTTTAAGCGTGTTATATTTAGCAAGGGAAATGGTTTGTCCTCAGCTCAAATATTTTTCCCACGAGGCAGTGTCTCCACTTTTTCAAAGCTCTTTAATCATGAGTGCTATGGATCCTTTTATGCTCTTTCAATTTTTTGTATTCAAAACATACAACAAATCCGTTCTGACTAAGGATTCCACCAAATCCTTCTTTACATGCATCTGTGAAAACCACAAAATCTTTGTATGTATTCAAAACATACAACAAATCCGTTCTGACTAAGGATTCCACCAAATCCTTCTTTACATGCATCTGTGAAAACCACAAAATCTTCATTCAGATAAGCAATCCTCATAATTGGAACACTGGTCTGCCACAAAAACCCTACTCAACATTTTCGGCTTTCTCTGGAGATTCCCTCTGCGGATTTTCTTAGAGCCCAAAGGATGGATCGATAACAACAAAGCCCTATGTGCAACTTCTCCATGGACGGAGATTACTCCTGACATCCGTACAGGCTCCTGATATGATCCCTCCTATGACTTGCTACCACTCAACCGAGTGCGTCTCATCCCCTGCTCGCATCCCATCTCTGGCCTAGAATTATAGAACTGTGGAGGCTACATCTCATAGAAGGAGAGCACTGCGTGCCATTCTTGTCAGGGTGGACTTGCTTGATATTATGAGATTTATATAACTATTTATTCGACGTAGTTCGATCAGTGCCCCTGCTCAAGCTCTTGACTGAAAGGAGATGGTGTGAGAGCAAAGGAATATTGCAGATTATTATTTGGTGATTGCAAGGAAAATAGAAAGCCCCTACCTTTTCGATGAGGAGGATTTCATCACGCTTTCCCTATCAAAACAAATATGGTTCTACATCCTCCTGTTGCTATCCCAGGCTCATGTTCTACCTTCTTCCATCACTCTGCATCGCTTCGAACGAAACATCGTTTTTGAAAGTAGTAGTCTAAATGCTTTATCTTTTGGTTATTTTTTGACAACTTTTTATGTTTGATTTTTCCCGAAATTCGGTGATGAATGGTTGAATCTACAGATTTGAGTGGCTAAGTTTGTATAATCCAAATGCCCCAGGGGTTTTTCAGCATGCTAAATCCATTTGTGCATTGAGAAATACAATTTAAACATAAAATAATAATTTTGTCCAAATTTAAATATTCCAACCAACAAAACCCAAAAAGTAAAATGTTTAGCAAATGCCTTTTTGAAATAGGCTTGAGAACGAATGGGAGGCAGTGGAATGCAACATTTAAATTTTGAATTTGAAACTCAGACCTTCCTTCCTTGCCAACTCAGTGATCCCTCGATTACTCAACCATCTGCAAACAAAGTAATCTAACTGTCTTACGGTGGGACAGGAGACGAGAACTACGAGATGGCCTCCGACATTGGAGACATCCCATCTCCAGGCACCTAGAAGCCATTTCGTAGAAAATTTAGCTTACTCCAAATAAAAAGAAAAATAAATAAATTGAGGCGTCATACAGATCGGTTGTAAAGTTAATTAAATATTAGACGTGCAACCGATACAATTAACAGAAGCCATACAATCAAATTTGATTTTTATGTAAGATTAATTAATTTTACAACTGTACAAATCTCAACGGTTAAAAATTAAAATTCAAAATTTGTACTAGCTACCAATAGTACCATCTAGAGTCGTATGATTGGATTCAATTTTTCATACAACCACCAAATCATTTGTACATTAAAATATGTGGAAAATCCACCCAATCATTGTACATTAACTGTTAGTCATAGGGCGAGCAATATCCAATCTACTGCAAAGTCTTAATTACTCTGCAAACCAGATGACCGTGCAACCATGCTCGTGCTTTTCCATACCATACCCTGAACATTCACCATCATGCTCCCATATACATCCCATCTCGTAGTGCATCCATGCTCCCATTCACCATGCCCATCTTGATTCCCTGATTCTGACGATCCATCTTTCAGACACTCCCTCAAACGTTGTCTCCGTTAACGTTAACATTACCTTTGCAGTTGGCAAGTGTTGTACATATTAATTGAAATTTTGTTTGAAATTCAAAATTCAAATATTGTGAATGCCTCCCAAATTCCCCATGCACTTTCATCAATGAACATTATACTCTAGCTACAGAGATATTGATTACACATTTTACAAACCACAAGAAATACTACCATCGGATTCATCTGTTTTGTGATCTAGCCATGTCGCCATACGGGTATTATTTTAAAATACACCATGCGGTATTATTCATTGTGATAGATGACGAATATTTTGACCTTGCAGAATGACGAGGAGGAGGGGCTTAAATACCTTGGTTTTTCCAGGATGTTGCTCAGATGGCCACGACTTGTCTTTCTAGTATCCGAGGGTACGCTAGAGCGAATTTGGGGCCACTAAAATAGGAGGTTTCTACTATGGAGGGAGTTGTTAAGTTTTTTTTCATCCCCATCCACTAGAAGGCTGAGTGAAAGCCTTTTGAGATTATGAAATTCACAGATAAAAAGGTACGCTGACAGCCTTTTCCTGCTAAGCATTGAAGAGAAATTAATTTTCTTTTGATTTTACTGTGGCTTATTAGAATTTCTGTTATTTTTGTTGTGAAAGCACTATGTTACTCTTCACCTTGTGTTACAACTTTAAAATTAAATATTATTATTCTTGGGATCTACTCGTCCCACTTGAACAGGTTGCATACACAGGACTTGAGCATTGAGGAGTCTTTTGTGCAGACGCTAAACAAAATATACCCCACCAATACCACTAACAATAAAATCATTCTCAACATTTGTAGCCCCAACGTGTTCGACAACAAATACTTAATATATCTGGTGGAGAGGCTTCACTTCGAATCACTCTCTCTTTTCCAGCTCCAAAACCAAGAAGCTCCAAGACCAAGAATATAGTGCACATCTTCTCCACCAATCATACGTTGTTCTTTCATAAATTTAGGAGGGCCATCCTAAAAATGGCGCAACTGGACGTGCTCACTGAGAAGATTTAGGGAGAGATTTGCAGAAACTACTCTGCTCAGAATCCCCACACCTTATATGCATGGATACTTACAACTTTGGTCAACGACAATGCTCAAACTCATTAATGGAACAATTCAAAATATTAAGAACATCACATAGAAGTAGAATGATAGTAAATATCACAATCAGAAAAGGGATCAAGCCAAAAAAATAATATTTGTATAACTGTGATAAGGAGTTTTCCCAAGATTTGCACAAATTGCACAAATGAGTAAGAAGAAGGTATTATGGAATCCAAGAATTCGCATACAAACAACTAAAATAGCTTACAGATTGGATTTCCAAAGAGGAAAATCCTTAAAACCTAACACTACAAACATACTCTACTAAAAGATTTTCCATGAATTCTTCTCTTAACCAAATACTAGAAAGTGATATTCTCGAGTTGCCAATCCTTTTCTTTGGGTTACTTTACACCTTTCATCACTTTTTGCATGCTCAATTTCTACCTCCTTTCGTACAACTGAATCCAAAAACTAGAACAAAATTGAGGTGGCCTAAGGAGGCTTGCCAAGGTAGGTATGTGGTGAAAGTAATTCCCAAAATAGAATGAAGGCTGAAGTGGCTTAAGGAGGCTCAACACTTTAGGAATTTGGTGCCCACTCTAATAAAATATTAGAGTTTGGTTACCACCTTGCTTCCACTGTGTTGATGATTAAAATTGCAACGATGAATTCCGCCCGCAAAGGATTGTTGAAAACGCTATTATTTAATTATGATAATAATATAATACTAGTAGGTGGGACTGTTAGAATATAGAAGATGGTGTGCTCGTTTTACCATTGATGATCCCTCGTCACCCAACCATAGGTCGAAGCCACCCTCCGAGCACCTTAACCTTGAGTAAGAATTACTTTGAAATCAAACCCTAGGCTAGATAGCCAAACAAGGTGTAGCGCATCTTCCTCCAAGGATAGCGTACCAACAATAGCTGATCTGATAGTCCAAACCCTAGCCAAGAGATAGTCCAAGCTCATACTGAAAACTAGTTGCTGGTGCAGTTGCACCTGCATCTCTCTTCCACATGTGCACACCAAACTGGGAACTGCAATTCTGAGATGCTGTCAAATGAGAACTGGCGCCCTGTATTTATACTGGTTCTGCCAAATTTGTTGGGGCGGACTTCTCCTTCTGGATATGTGTCTGTTCAGTATATTATTATTATTTTTAGCTGACTTCTTCTCTTGGAGGCTAATAACGTAATATAAATTATCTTCTTGAGCCAACAAGACTTCTAGGGTTATTATCCAACTCATTAGGGTTTTCTCTTGCTTTCCAGAGTCTTCTATTCTCGTCAGGTTCACACGTGGAGGTAAATACCTCCCGCAACTACCATAATATTAAAACTCCCTCCTAGATAAGGAGGTATTACAGGTAATGGACTTGAGCACAAAAACATACCATTTACTTTGTAGCATCAATATAGTCATCTAGACTATTTCATGACTAGATCATGAGCATCACCATCACCATCAGCTGCATCATCTCTCGAAACCATACTTCATCTGAGTAATTAGACATGATGTTGGATAAGTCACTCACACCATAGAGTGATACAAAAGCCACTCTTATAATCTTAGAGGAGTAAATGATTTGAACCAATTTATGTCTGGAAAATCTATATTCATCATTTGTCTGGATGGTGATTATTTTCAATAAATTGTTGATAGTCTTCAAGGCAGTTAGAAAAGAAATAGAACACAACTATGTCTATCCATAGTAGTACATAACTACAATCCAATGGTTCACTACCACACCAAGTAACACACAAGTACTTGATCAACAACGTATGGTTGCGAACAGTGGAACATATTCACCACAGTAGTCCTCATCTACTGTCATACAGTCTTCATAACAAACATCTAATAGCAACCTGCATAGAAACAATGTTATGATATATACTGAATTATTTGGGCCAATATTTCACTCACATCTGTGAGCTCTCAAAGAATATCTGCCTCAAAATAGTGGAACATATCCACGACAGCAGTATATTTATATTGTCTGGAGACAGGTAGTCTCCATAACAATCATCTGATGCCATCCTACACAAAAAAATATTGTTAAAAATAAACTGAATCATCTGGGCCAATCTTTCACTCATGTTTGTGATATTTGAAAGAATATTTTCCCTCATCAGCAATGGGCTATCTGCCCTATTCTTCTCAAACAAGGAAGAAGGATTGTTTCTGATTTATGAGCATGGACCATTCCTCACCCTGGGCCATTCTTCTTACACTAATCAAAGTGCACCCTTGACAGAATGTATAAACCCTAAGGAATGTCTGAGTCTAGACCATTCCTCACCCTGGGCCATTCCTCCTACACTAATCAAAGTGCGCCCTGGAGAGAATGTATAAACCCTAAAGAATGTCTGTCCTGGACCATT
>SNQJ01S0187731.1:0-10723 GCA_010110895.2 Picea sitchensis | reverse complement strand
TTGATTTGGCTTCCTCCTTGAACCAAACTTCCTTTTGTTCTTGAAGTTCTTGAATCTTGCTGTGAAGGCTTGATCATCGTACTTCTTTTGGGGTTTCTCTTTTACATTGATCCTTGATTCTTCTTGAGCATAGCAAGTCCAAAGTTCTTCAAATGTCGGGTACTCCTTTCTTGTGTTCATGCTTGCAGCAAATGCATCCCATGTCTTGGGAAGACCAATGAGTACTATGTTCACCAATTCCTTCTCTGAAGTGATCTCTTCAATAGCTTGTAGTTGATCTCTTAACTGGGATATCCTTACAAAGTATGATGTTATACTGTCGTCATCATTCATCTTCATGTTACGGAGCTCATTCTTCAGACTCATAACTTGTCCAATGCTTTTGACTGAGAAGAGATTTGTTAGGGCATTGTACATCTTCTTCGATGAGTCAAGATGGGAGATGTAGGGTATCATGTGGCCTTTTATAGAATCCACTATGATACTCATGGCATTGATGTCAACATCCTTGAACTTCTCCATAGATGCAACGTTATGTGGTTCCTTCTCTTCTCCTTCTTCAAACTCTGGCTTCATGATCTTTCCTTTCACAATATCCATCACTTTATTCTTAGCAAGGATGAGGTCAATCCTTGTCTTCCATGCTTTGAAGTTATAGGCTCCATCTAACTTGTTCTCAGACTTCATAAAGTTCGTCATGGCTGCTTGACTTGGTCAAACCCTAGATTTGGCTAGAAGTCCAAACTTCACATCTTGGCCTTCTGAGAGTGCCAGGAGATGCGCTAGGCTAGGGCGCATTGATCTGTCTGGAGATTAGGTCAATATTTTCACTTAAGGTGCTTCAACAATAGGTTTAGGGTTTCTGCAATTGCTCCTGCTAGTAACCCTAGCAGTAGTGTCTTGGGAGTTGCTTTTGCTAGTAACCCTAGCGATAGTTCATCAACGAGCTCAATATCCTAGAGGTTATGTTTCCTTCCAGCGTTTAGACTGAATGAAGGAGGTGTGGGCCCATAACCTGTTAGAATATAGAATATGGTGTGCTCGTTTTACCATTGACGATACCCTCGTCACCCAACCATAGGCTGAAGCCACCCTCCGAGCACCTTAACCTTGACTAAGAATTACTCTGGAAGTAAACCCTAGGCTAGATAGCCAAACAAGGTGTAGCGCATCTTCCTCCAAGGATAGTGCAGCAACAATAGCTGATTAGATAGTCCAAAACCTAGCCAAGGGATAGTCCAAGCTCATACTGAAAACTAGCTGCTGCAGCTGCTCCTACAACTCTCCTCCACATGTGCGCACCAAACTGGGAACTACAATTCTGAGATGCTGTCAAATGAGAACTAGTGCCATGTATTTATACTGGTTCTGCCAGATTTGTTGGGGCTGACTTCTCCTTCTAGATATGTGTCTGTTCAATATATTATTATTATTTCTGGCCAACTTCTTCTCTTGGAGGCTAATAACCTAATATAAATTATCTTCTTGAGCCGACAAAACTTCTAGGGTTATTAGCCAACTCATTAGGGTTTTCTCTTTCTTTCCAGAGTCTTCTATTCTCGTCAGGTTCACACATGGAGGTAAATACCTCCCGCAGCTACCATACTATTAACATGGACCCCGTTGTATATTAGAGGCGCAAGGGTAGGCATATGACACATATTTTTTTATTGTTATGATGTTGACTACACACTCCTACCTTTTTGATGATGCAGTCTGGTTGCATTTGGCATGATAATGAGTGGTTAATGCATGATGTTGGTAATAATTTGCGACATTGAACAGGTTCTATGAGTATGAGGATGATGTTAGTTACAGTTACTATGTTATAACCTTGTTACTAATTCTTATGTTGATTACTTAGCCACATATATGAAAGGGATACTTAATGGAAGCATGATCAAAACAAGGGAAATTATGGAAAGGTTCTATAATTATGAAAATTAGGGAAATAAAAAGAAGGAAAACATGTATTAATCCTTGAGCTATAATAAAAGACTACATGCAAGTTTCAAATGAAAAAGTTCATGGGTACAAGTGTTAGTCCTAACTATTATACTTTTGTTTAATTAATGGACTATGCAAATTTCATTGAAGTTGAATGGAGTCGCATATAGCATTGTTAATATGGATTATTGTGTGGAGTTATGGCAAGGGTTAACGTATGAAGTAGTTTGGGTGGGGCACTATGCAATAGATATGGTCTCAGATCTTACGATGGTTTGGCATTGATTATGCATTGGTTATATAGTTTGATTTATTGGTGGATGTTATGTTTATTGGGTTGTCTAGTACTTTGAATTGAATTGGTCCAGGTGATGGAAGCGACGTGCATTTATTGCACGTCACTCCAAACCTTCCCTATCACCCATCACCCTAGCTTTGTTTCATTGTTGCAATTTCTCTCTGTTGGTTGTGAAGCTCCGTGTTTTCTGGTTTTTTTTAGAAGGGAAAGATCGACCAACTCGTCATTTAAGCGTTTTTCCCACAGGTATGGCCCTTTTCTCTCCATCCATGAAGTATTCTCTGTTTTATGAACCAAACTGTGGCTCAATGATGCTTGGATTTTGTGTTTTCTTGAGATTTTAGACTGTGTAAATGTGGTGTTATGTCTATCTGTGATGATTGTAAAATGTTGGAAATTACAAGAAAAGGATTAGGTGTTATTAACTTGTTCATTGATTGTTTGCTCGATCAATATAGTTTATGATGGGTCTTTGTGGAATAATAAGTAACAATGGTGCAATAAGGCTCTGGTTTGATGATTGAGGGTTCTTGTTCTGTGTATCATTGTCTGTTAACTCATTTCCTCTCAATCGTTGTGGTAATCCTTACCCAGTTGCAGAGAAATTGCCAACAGTGGTGTGTTATTTTATCGAACCCTGAACTATTGTTAATAGCTCGTTCCCGACTTTCTTTTCGTCGAAATATTGCCAAAGGTCCAGTCTTGGTCACCAGAATATTAATACCAGATTGTGTGTTTAATGGATTAGAAGGGTTCCACACACCACCCCTATCATTCTCGTTGTATGATGTATGTGGATTCATTGTCAATGATTGTCAAAAGTTATTAATCTCCTGCGTGATTGAAAAGAGACATTGTCTCGTTGTGTTTGAATACCTACCACTATTAATTTAACCCTTGTCTCTTATGTGCAAGTGTTAGATGCACCTGTGTGCACTGAGTTATTTTACTCTTACAGTCTTTTCTCTCCTCGGGTGTTAACTATTGGTTTTGTCAAGGGCTTGGATTAATAAGTAAGCATTGTATGGCTCACTGTTGTTTCATTTTCAAAATTGTTTTTTTGGCCTGTGGATGATGGTTAAACATATATAAGTATTGAAATACCACCATCTCTCTGTGTTTTTGTTTAAAAGATAAACAAGTGTTGCCAGCCTACATTTTATTTTTGACAGAGCCGACTCTATTTGTCTCTGCTCTCCTCGGGCACATTTTGAGGTTTGTCAAGTGTTGGGTTATCATTTAATGATTGTGGAAATTTAAGGAGACTTGCTCTCTCATTTATAAAACCATCCATTTTGGTCGAATCTTTGTCAGGTCCCTCTGTGATGAAATTATTTAAACAAATTAAAAAAGGAAAGGCATGGTTTCATACAGTCGAGGCCTCCCTTTCTATTCATTATGGTTTCGATCACTATGTTTTATCCAGCATGGTCTTGATTGCATAAGAAAAAACCTAGGTGAATTTTATTAAGCCCGATTAAGGTTCTGGCAAGTTAAAAAAGGGTTCATGTGTGTCAATCGACTTATGTTCACTTCATATATGATATGGTTATATTGGTTATCGCACATGCTACCAATTGTTTAAAAAAATAAGTTATATATGCTGAGATCAAGATCAAGGTTTATGTTTGGATTGACTGGTGTTTCAATTCAAGATTTTGTCGACTGATTGATTAAAGTCTTGTGTATGATCGAACATGCTTTTAAGTCTGTCCAGGTTTTTGAAAATACACTTGTGTACATTTAAATTGGGCCCGCTGGTTGATTGGTGAACAATGACTAATGATTGTTTATCGTGGTGCACTATTAATTACCAGGGACAGAGGTTGAGCATATTGATGTGCATGTTTTGATTATTTTTTAAAAGAAGAAGAAGAATGGATCAATGTTATAATAAACAATATTGTTGAATGGAAAAAGTTTTATAAGTTATGAATGCACAGACTGTTAAAATTAAGGATTTCTAAGAAATTTCATTATTGAAACAACAAGCAATTTTGTATACAATTGAGGAACAATGAATTGTTGGTCTTCGAAGTGGATGCCTTTTGGATTAATTTTGAATAGATTTATGATTGTATGATTTATTTAATTTGATTTATGAACATTATCCATCAAATTCCCTGCCATTTTCTAACTTTTTTTCTCAATACATATCCCCTCACAATCCTAGATTCATTTTGCATGCCATGTTCTTAAATTTAAATTGAAACTCTGTATTACAGTGATTAATAAATAACACAGAGATGGCTCACAACTTATATGATTTGGTTGTTGTTGCATAGTTGATTGTTCAATGAATTTTTTAGCAGTAATCGTTTTCTTACTCCCTTTCATTTTCTCACTTTTTTTCTCAATACAATCCCCTTAGATATCCCCAAACCCTAATTCACCCACTGCTCATTGACAATTATTGAATGAATTTTATGGATTGGATTGCATGGGTCTGGTGTGATTGATGAGCCAAACTTTGTTTCATATTAAGAGATGTCATGTATGGTTTATTTAAGAAGCTAGTTGCTAATAAACGTGGTATACAGAATGAACTTATTTAGTAGAGGAAGTCATGGCTGAAATAACATGGGAAAAGGGAATTGGAACAGAGGGCCTAGAAGGCCAATATTAGCAATACATTTTGATGCAGGTCCTGAAGATTTAAACTAAATCTTCCAAGATGGATTTTTCAATTGGATTGGAAGAGGGGTGGTCCAACCTAGACCAGAGAGGCCTCCTTTACAACCCCAGTATGTCCCTGGTATCCCTGTGCCCCCTCATGTTTCATTGCAACCTAAAGTCCCTGAGAATTACGGATGTCAGGAGATTATTCACCCAACAGTCTCCCAACATCGTGGCTGGCCAAATTTGTCTCTACCTGCTCCTCCTCCACCTACTAACCCAAATGTCCATATTTACCCTGCACACTCACATGTACAATCCTTCCATGCAAGCAAGAGACTCAAAACCGAAGCCCACCATATGCATGATAAAGAAAAAGTTGATGTTTCCCTCTCCTCCCCCTCAAGTGATTCATCCAAATCTGTTTCATCTCGCATGCACTTGAGAGATGATTGTTCTCATGTCATCAGTGAGATCAAGCCTAAAGACTCTACACAGCGTAAGGCTAATTCAGAGAAGTCAAAAGGAGATAGCAGCAACAAAGGGAAAATTTCCTCTCAAAGTGGCAAATACAGTTTTTTATTTTACTTTATTATTGTTTAATTGAGGACAGTGGATTGCTGAAGGTTTTGGACAACTTACTATTTTTGGATATTCTGGATATTATATGTTTGGATATGATTTGAAATATCATTGATATTTAATTTTAAAATTATGAAAATGATTATGAGAGCCACAAGGAGGGATGTGTCTGATTTATTGTCTATTTATGTTTTTTTTTTTTAAAGAAATTAAATGGAGTTACAAGGGGTCCCACCTACTAGTTATTATTTATTAAAAGACCCTTATTATTATTATTATTATTAATTCTTCCCCTAAACTAAAAGTTAGTTGAGTTTTTGCTAACTTAACTAAATGAAGTGGTTGAACCACTTCAACTAATTTGGAATGTATAAAAGCCAAATGAAGAGGAATAAAAAGAGGAGAATAGAAGGAGAAAGCATTCTAAGGTTTTCTCTTGAGTTTTATTGAGATAGTTCAGTTTTCATTCATTCTTCAATTCATTAAAAGCCTACTTCTCTTTTATGACATCAAGGTCCTATTGTAGATAGCAAGATTCAAAGATGAATTACATCATTAAGACACTTGTTTTCATAGGTGTTGATCTATGTTTGATAGTCTGTGTAGACTTGTCTGTTTATGAATTAAATTTCATGACTGATAAAGGATATTGTGCAAAGTCGAGTGGGAAACAATCTGTAGCAAGCTTATACAAATTTTAAAGTTCAATTTTTACTTCCTGTTAGAGTCATTTTTTATGGTTTTCATCAGGGATATGTAAGTTTGAATTTGGTCCAAACTCCCTCGAGGATTTTTGTAAAGAGAATGAATCTTTTGGTTTCTTGGAATGAAATAAGCGATTGTTTTTCTATCTCATCTATGTTGATATGTGACTTGGTATTTTTTATTTTGTCTCCACATTTACCTTTTGCATCTGTATTATTCAGAAAATGGTATAAAAATGTCATACTTTTTTGCAACAATATTTTATTAAAAAAACCAGCCTAACCCCTTGTAATTAATACTTGTGGATTGGGAAACACTTTTGAGGCTATAAACATAGGGTAACATTACCGACTATATTGCATTAACCAAGAAAGATCCAAAAATGATTGAGTAAGATAATTTCATATCTTTTCCTCAACATTTATTTGGTGACCATATTGAGGAGATCTTCAATATCTATCTAGTGGATTATATGCTTGATTTCATTGAATATATTTGTATTTTTGATATTGTAACACCCTGTTTCCCCCAGTTTGTAAAAATATAACTGGACTGGCCAAGAACTATGGAAAACTCATAAATGTGAATATGTGTTGTAAATGGACCTTGAGGAAAAAGGTCAATGAATGTGAATAACATTATGAATTTTATTGCAGGAATGCTGAGAGGGGATGTGCAGAAAAAGAGACCACGATGGCAGTGGAAGGCACCTGGAAAGGTGGCGTTAACTTCTGTCGAGAATTAATACCGTATTTGGACTCCACTGGCCCGGAGAACCAAAAGAGGCTTGTTGGCCCTGAATTAAATGACTCGCAGGCTAGTAGGCGGACGACTTAGTGAGGGATGGGGAGGTGAACCGCTTATCCGTAGAGCCGTCAGGCCTGACCAACGCGAGGGTAATCGTTTCGCACACAACCTCGCAAGAGGGTAAGGCATGGGGTAGAATCGATGAGGGGGGACAGATGCGAGGGGAGAACTCTGGCAACACACAGAGTGAGTGATAACAAAGAGGAAGGATTGCAACCTTTGCTCCTGGTCACTGGAAAATGGAGACACAGTCTCACAGCATCGTGGTCTCAGCTCGGGGGTAGCTAGTGGTAAATCCATTGGGAGTCGCTAAGCCTACGGTTGGGTGGAAATGGGCACCCCTCTCAGCAGTTGCACTCATTTTTGGTGTTATTTCTGATAAGTGTTTTACGTCTTACACCTTGAAATTCATATGCTGACATATATGCTCATAGTCTGTGCAGTTTTATAAATGGTCTGAGTATAAGACTGCCTGTGTAGTGTTTTGATTCTGAAATGGTGGTTGCATGCTTATAATGGAAGGGCCACGTATGGCTCATGTTTATAAATAGATTTATATGTATATATACACATTGAATCAATTTAGAATTCAAGTCGTTTCTTGGGAAACCTATACCCTTATCCATCTCGGGTGATACCCTGGATAAATCTCCCCATAGAGACACCCTTTTTGAGAATCTTAGAAGAGGTAGTACTTGGTGTGCAAGGACTCTGCAGAGGCGCAGAAGTTGTAGAATCCCTTGAGGATTCGAAGAATAAGTATTGATCAACGGATGAGATCCTGTCGGGAGATTTGCGGTCATTCACGACCATTAAATCGAAGGAATAAATGAGGGCGTAAAATGCCTTAACCCTTTTTTCTCTATCTTCGCGAGTAGCGAAGAAATCGGGATCGTAGATTCCCCAAGGTCCGTGAAAGAATCTAGACTGTGGATTCGTGTCTAGGCAACTTAGGAACGGTGTAACGGAGTGACAGGTCCGAGCCATTAGATCTTGGTCTAAACAATCGACAGTCGTTGGATCTGCCGAGAATTACACGAGGTTTAAACCTCATGCGAAGAGTAGCAGAGAGAGAGTACTGAGAAGGAGATTGTATCGGGGATTTGGACATCGGGAGTCAGAAGAGGAAGTCTCTTGACCTCGCGAATGGCGAAGTCGCGAGAGGATCCTGGACTGTAGATCCCAGGGACCCATCGGAGCCCTATAATCCGTCGATCTAATCCTTTACTTAGGCGGAAGAGTGAACTTGACTACGTCCCAAAAGTATCAAAGACATCGGGACCATCCATGTTGGAGGACAGGTGGCAGAGATCTGTCCATTTCGCGTATCGGGGACTCATAAGTTTAGAGGTAGAAGACCCGACTCTTGGAGTCACGAAGTCCCAAGTCGCGAGATCGCGATATGATCTCGGCTATTGATTCAAGAGGAAGGACAGTCGTGGGATCTGGAATCTTGATACATTGTGTGTCAGGGTACGTGAGTTCGGAGGTTGAAAGGAGTCGTTTACGACTTCCCGAGTAGTGAAGTGCCAAGAGTCGAGCAAGAGAGAACACGTGGAAAAAATTTCCTGGTGGGGCCGTGTGATTGACGGGTGGACATGAGTCGCCTGGAGAAGGGAGTCAACGTTCCGTTGACTTCTCACGTCTCGGGGATTCGTGGGATAAGAGCCTAAAATATCAACCCTTGGACTTGCGAAGTCATGAGTAGCGAGAACACGAGAAGGATAATAAATATTGCTTCTCAGGGTTCGTGAAGGAGAGGTGCCATGATTTGATGCTACAACTCGCGAAGTGGCAAGTTGCGAGAAGTGAAAAGAGGAAGTCAACTATTGCTGACTTTTGCGTCATGGGATTTCGGAGAAAAAGAGCATGAGAGCTCGACGCTGCAACCTGTGAGGTTGCGAGCAACGAAAAGTGTCAAAGAGAAGCCCTGAAGGAAATCTGAACTGTCGGATCAGGGGAGGTGTACAGCCGTTAATCTCCTTTGGAGGGAAACTTGGGAGACTTCATGAATTTCGGGGATTTGAATGGGAAAGGAAGGAGTCATGCATCGTGATTTCTTGAATCGCGAAGGGCTGGTAAAGTCTTTGCCGAGGGTCACGGAATGTGGTCACAAGGAGAAGACCCAAACAGGGATCTTGTACTCGCTATCCCTATCGGGGTTCGACGTTTCGTTGTGTTGGGGTTTGCAGAGTCGAAAGACTCAACACTCTAGTAGTGTCGAGCCACGAAGAGAGAAAGGACGCCATACTTGTTCAGTCTGTGTTCATGACCCATGATCACAGAGAGGCGAATGGGGAAGAACTAGCCTGCGCTAGGCCCCCGTAGGACTTCAGGGATTCTGTCCCTTGAGGAAAAGCAAAAAAAATTATTATATCGTAGTGGGTGTGTGACAAATTGGTATCAGATCATGGTTACAACACTCGGCTTGATTGGGCTCATGAACAAGTTGTGCATAAGCTCCGTTCGAAGCACTCCTACGAGGAGTAACCCCCTAACTTAACTCTCTTGTCCAGGATTAAAAACTTGGAAAATGAGAAGTTGACTGTGTATGCATGTGAAAGAGTTATAAATTATGCACAAATTATAAAAATGTATTTAACTCTTGACTAATAACCAGCGTTTGTATTTTCACTTAAGTGGACGATCAGTCACGGGAATCTACAGACGTAGAGTATGGTGACTCACCAAGAGGTGGGAGAAGGCTCCCACAACAGAGACGAAGAGTCTGACGAAAGAAGAGCAATAGGAACCCCTCCAAACCTAGCCGAGACTGTGAGGAGTCTCATGGTTGAACTGCAAAGCTGCAAGGCCAACAATGAAAGGATGATGAAAGAACAAGAAAAGCAAACCGAAATTAATGCAGTTGTACTGCAAAGCTTATCCGACCTACAGCGAAAAATGCAGCATGAACCTGAGATGCAGAATCATGGTCGTGTCAATGGCCACACTGAGAGAAGCACCTCAAGAAAGGTCCACCCCAGAGGTAAAGGACCAGTTCCAGACGATTCCACTGAGAAGGAAGCTGGCGATTCAGAAGGCTCTTCCAGCAACAGGACCAGTTCCTATTCTCGAAGAAAACAAAAGAAGCAAAAGACTTCCAAGGGTCATAAATTTGAGGAATTCAAAAAGGCCAAACTGCCCTCCTTCGATGGTGAGATAAAGAAGGGAGAGGAGGCCGAGGCCTAGCTACTTGGATTGAAGAAATATTTCAGAGTCCATGATTTTTCAGAAAATTTGAAGCCCGAGTGGCCACTTTCAATCTGAACGGAAAAGCTTCCATCTGGTGGGAAGATCTTAAGAACATGAAAGGGGTCCACGAGGAGGACTTGTCTTGGAAATGGTTTGAGAAGTACTTCCGGAAGAAGTATTTTTCGAAAAGATATTTCGACGAAAAAGCTAAAGAGTTTTATGAACTCCAACTGGGGCAACTTACTATAGAGGAATATGTCAATAAATTCCTCGACTTATTGAGATATGTACCCTACATCAAAGCAGAGAAGGCGAAGGCACAACGCTTCATCAGTGGGCTACCCAAGGAATACCGGAACCGAATCGAATTGGACGAGCCAAAGACCTTAGAATACACTATTCGAAAGGAAACATATTGTCATGAACAATATGGACATCGGGCAGAGTCTCGTGAAAACTGGAAACAGAAGAGTAGTTTGAGATTTCAGAAAAAGGGGATCAAATCCTCAGGATTTAAAAACTACAAGAAGAACCCCAGAATGAACTATCCAGCCCAGAGTGTACTCCAACAAAACT
>SNQJ01S0187730.1:18444-35837 GCA_010110895.2 Picea sitchensis | reverse complement strand
GAAGAAGGATCCCTCCTCTTTTGTGAGTTGGGCCGAGCTCACAAAAAAGGAGGGATCCTTCTTCTTTTGGTCAATCTAAACATATTGTGCTTTTTCAAAAAAGAATATGCCATGGAGGGTCTTAACATGACTCTAACAATACTGTAATTTTGACAATAAATACAAAAAAGGACATCCTAGAGGGTCCTTACCGTCTGAATCATATACATAATACAACTTATCAATTCAAAATACACTAAAAATGCTTCATAATTCCTATAGTCTAAACTCCATGGATTGAGTTTCTTCTCCACCCACAAATTCATAATACTTGAAATCTCCTTTTAACAACTAAAGAGCCTCATTGGAAAACTTGTTTACCATTGTATTTAGTTCTCTGTAAATGTGTTGAAAGGAAAGCCATTTAAATTGATTCATGTGATGCTTCAGATAATTTAGCAAAGAGATTATCCTTACCATCGTAATATTCACCCTTGAGAAATCCCAATGTATTGCCAACTTGGAATCACCAAAGACCTGGAGTTTTTAATACCTTTGTATTGTGTAATAAATAATAAGGTTTTGAGTGTTGCAAGCTTGACCCTATTATTCGACACTCGCCTTGGCGTGTAACGCACATGAATGTAACGACCCTTTGAAAAAAGAGAACAACGACTACACCATAGAGGAGGGGGTGCCCATGGATGGTGCCATCAAAGTAACCCCATGCTATCCCTTGATCAAATTTCAACATGATAGGAATTTGATATTTATTTTGCCTCTTATTTACCTGGAAATCTCTTGACAAGTTGATGACTTGGGCTGAAAAAATATCTGGGGGGATATGCTTGTCTTGAAAAATAATGTTGTTATGTTCCCACCATATCGAGTTTACCAAAATGCACGGGAGCGCTTTTAGATGGTTCACTTTATTTTCCTCCAGCCAAACTTTGAGGTTGTCTTCTAAGCTCTGGTGAGCCCATCTAATTGAGGATATTAACTCCATCACAACTAGCGAGAATAGCTTAATCGTGAAATCACAATAGGTAAAGAGGTGAGAGGATGACTCCTTTTCCCTCATGCACAACATGCATATGCTCAGTCCGATCCAACCATGACATATCCTATTATCCCAAGTGAGTAGTTGTTGTTTAGAGATAGACAACGATTTTTCTCTTTAAAGGATCCTTTAAGTTCCAAAAATTTTCCCACCACTAGCTGATTTCTCTGGAAAAACTAGCTTTAGCAACAACATTGTACCCAAGCTTTGTAGTGAAATCGTCGATCCTCGCATTTTTTGACCAGCATAAAGAGTCGTCCTCCTTTTATTTTAAGAGAATATAATTTGAGGATAGGTTACCAATATATTGGGACTATTAATCATCTTGTGCTCATGTCAGTCCCATCTCCTCCCTGCCTTTCCAGCCCAACGTACCTATGATTTTTTGACTTTTCACTTGTGCATCTACCAACACAGTCACTTCGGCTTCATGCAAGTATCTAACAAGAGAATCTGAGAGTAAAAATTCATCCCCCACTCCCATCCATGGGTCAGATCCAATGCACACATTTTTCCCATTCCCTATCCTCCAAACAGTCCAAACACCAACCAACGGAAAGGAAATAGTGAGGTATTTCCAAACCATGGAACTTGTTGAAGAATTGTTTGCTTGTCTATACCATTCTTCAATGGACATTTCGTGGAGGTATTTGGATTTTAATATCCTTCCCCAGAGAGTGTCATTTTGAGTGAGACGCCACAGGCTTCGACCTGCAAGGGACAACGCAAATAAGAATATATTTTTAACTCCCCATCCACCTAGGCTCTTGGGGAAGGTGACACGACTCCACTTGACTAAGGATGTTCTACTAGATCTCTATGACCTTGACCACAGACAACGAAAGATCAAAGATTTGATTCTAGAGAGGATACCTTTGGGGACTACCACTATGGTTGTCCAATATATGGGTATACTTTCTAGAACATACTTGATCAAAGTTAGTATTCCTCCGTGGGATAGAAAGTGGTTCCCTAAAAATGATATTCAAGATTCTACTTTCTTAAGGAGCCAGTTCCAGTAAGCCTTCCTATATTTGTTCGGTTTTAAGTGAAATCCTAGATATTTTAGGCCATAATCCATCTCTTTATGCGGGAAAGGGAGGGCCTTGGATAATACCTGGGAGGAGACTTTGGACGGTTGAGAAGAAATTACACACAATTTAAGTATATTACTTTCCATTCCTATTACTTGGTAGAAAATATCCAAAACAAAATTCAAATCTAGGAAATTACAGGTTGTACCTTGGATGAAAAAAAAATCATCAACCACAAAGAGGAGGTGAGTCGATGATTTAGTGTCGAAAATTTTTACTGATGTCAACCTATTCCCATCCCTTGTGTCTGTAATCAATTTTCTAAGAGCCTCAATAATGAGTAGGAATAGGAATGAGGATAAGGGAAAATCTGACGTAATCCTCGAGAGGATTAGAAAAAAACATAGGAGGAACCATTGATCAATACTGCAAAGGATGTTGAGGAGAAATATCCCATTATCTAGTTCACTGTTGAAAGCTTCGTACCCATTTTTATAAGGGAAAACCTTAGGAATTCCTAGTTAAACCTGTCACAGGCCTTGGAAAGATCGACCTTGAGGACCACTGCCGAATTTTTTAGGGTTTTAATGGACTGTAATACTTCCTAAGCCAATGAGACTACATCATGAATTTTTCTTTCTTGTAGAAACTCGAATTTATCCTCCGATATGCTAGTTCTCATGATAGGCTTGAGACTTATAACAATAATCTTCAGTATCAACTTATATATTACGTTACAATATGTGATTGGAATGTAGTCGTCGAAAGATAGACCATTCTATTTTTTCAGAATTAGTGCGAGGAAAGTGGAGTTGAGTGCACCAAGAACCTTACCAAAATATTTTGATTCCCTCACTACTTTAATAAAATCATCCTTTTACAAATCATAAAATCCCATATAAAATTCAATAGAGGTTCCATCAAGACTCGATATTTTTCCCTTTTTCATGGAGGAGAGGGCTCCGAGAACTTCCTCTTCCATAACCTCTTCGTCTAAAGCTTTGTTCATGCCTTATGTGAAGGCCGAGGGGAACACTAATATGACATCCAATATCTCCTTTATTGGGCATCCTTCTTTCTCATTGTTTAGGTTTTAGAAGAAGCACACACCTTCATTTGCTATGTCCTTAAAGGAGTGAACCAATTCCCTTAATCCCCATTGGATTTACCATATAGTATTTAAGGTTTTTCTATAATTTTTGTAATTATGAAAAAACTTAGTATTTCCATCTTCTTCTTTCACCCATATCGCCCGACTTATTTGTCTCCAGATGGATTCTTCATTTAAGAGGATAGAATGCCTACTTGCCTCTAGTTCGTGAAGACGTGAGAAATCAAAATATATGGGGGATTTCTCTACCCCCTTCGTAAAGAATTCATCTATGTTTTCTTCCACTTCTTTTAAGGTTGAATGCGTTCTCTCTTTGAAATTTTTGATCCATTATTTCATTTCTTTTTCAACTTGCTCTAAGTTTTCCGCAATCTGGTGCATATAGGACAATGGTGAACCTTTTGAAAGGGGAATCCACTTTTCCTTAATGAGTTCCAAAAATTCCTCTTCCTAAAGCCATAAAGGATTAAAATTGAAAGGGATGGTGGCTTGGCCAACCCCTTATTCATTTGAAACACTATGGGGAGGTGATCGAAGATACCTCTAGAGGAAACTCAGGGCTTAAAAATAAAAGGATTGGATAAGAGATCTCCTGACACAAGAAAGCGACCGAGATGTTTTCCAATCACTAAATCCCCCACATAGGAATTCCTCAATGTTGGGACAAGATTGGTAGGCTCCAGATCCACTAGCTTCACCTTCTCAAAGAACAACGCAAAAAAAGAGCATAGGTTGTTTGGACGTGTTGACACTCCCCAAATTTCCCTGGTGAATAGAGTCAAATTGAGGTCCCAACCCACGAGGGTGAAAGAGTTATCTAGAACCTTTGATCCTACCAAATCCTCCTGGAAACATTCTCTATTCACATATGGTCTGTAAACATTGACAATAACCATTTTGAATCCTGATGATTGGTCCTCTAGCTGGATCGAGATTGCAGAGTTGAGCGTAGACACTACGAGAAAATTGTATGTTGGGATCCATCCTGTGAGTAATCCATCAAATATTCCATCTTCATCCATAGTGAAAAAAGACCAAGACTTCAGTCAAGGCTCAAAGAAGGACCTAGCTTTATTCCCATCTACTGGTTTTTCCTGGATTAATATTACATTTGGACTAAGACTCAAAATGAGTCATTTGAGGGTTTTTTGCTTACAGGTGCTCCCTACCCCCCTTGTCTTAAATGATATAACCTTTATGTGTGGGCCCTCTTGGGAGATTTGATTTCCCAAGGGACCTCATTTTCATCGCCTATGTTCCTTTCTTGATGTATTGAGTAGCTTTTGTTGTGTCCTAAGGAGATGGGAATTGCGTCCCACTAGGTTATGAGTAGGGGCGTTGAAGGAAAAACCACCTACTAAGCAGTAATCCTCCTTATTGGTTCTATACCTGAGCGAATATCCGATCAACTTTAGGGGAGTGAACGACACAGAGAAAGGAGGAAATGTTTCCACATAGTCAGAGAAGATTACAAACTAAGGGTTGGTCTGGGGGACGATAAAGGGGGGAGTTGGAGGGGGACGAGAGAGGGAGGGAACAAGTCAAGGGGAGGAAGGAGGAGAGGGGAGAGGGGAAGCAGAGGGAGAAGGCCCATGGAGGGTGGAGGGAGGATGAAGGGGAAAAAATCCAATAGCATCCACAGAGCCAACCAAAATGGAGGGAACTAAGGGAAAGGAAGAAACCACAGAAGGGGGAAGGGAAGGAGACCCAGCTTTAAAGACACCAGAAGAGATACCTGAAGATTTTGTCTTAGAACTGGGTGTCACCAATATTGAGTCCGTCAAAATCCTTGCTCCTGACTCTTCACCTATTAAGGACGAAGGCTTGTCTTCAACTTTCAAACTTCAACTTTCTCCTGTTGCTTCTGCAGAATTTTTTTCCATATTTTTTACCCAAATATTTTTTGACTTCACCTACTGGGGACTTCATCTGCTATAGTGGGCCTAAATATGACCCTATTTATGAAAATATAAACAACGAAATGATAGTTTACAATAATCAATTGTTTTCACTCAATTGAGGTCTCCCATAACCAAGTCCAATTCTTATAATAAACCATTACATATATCCACCTCAAATAGGATCCAAGCCCAGTGTTGGTCTGTATTGGATTCCCATGAGGCTTCCAAGCCACAAAATTTACCTATTTTGTCACCTACATATTTGAGAAGAGTTTCACTCGAAATAGAAGTGGCAATATAGGTAGGATGGCCCAAACACATAGAACTGACACCGGAGCATAGAGCAGGTCGAAATCTATATCCCACTTCTACAAGGTAAGGATGGAAGGGCCCTAACTCTAGTTCATGCTCATTATTTTCTTTGCATCACCCTCTGAGACAAAATTGAAACACAACCACCCTCTAGGTAGGATATGGAAAGATGGGATGTATCCAAGCTCTGGAAACTAAAAATTATGAACCCACTATGAGAGAGTGGATGCTCGAATGATCTTCTCACAAAATATTCCCACAAGGGTTTTCCCATAAAGGGAGGAGACTTCATCCAACGAAACATCTTATATGACCATCATTGCTAATTTACCACTATGGGCATGAATGCACTTGCGAGAGGAGGGTTTTCCTCATGAATATTTGTTCTACAAGATAGAAATAGAGGGGGCCTATGGCAGAGGGGGGATAGGGGAAGACAAAGACGCCAAAGGAGATGGAAGGGAGGAGGCAATAGGAGCAATGTGAGTGGTATAATAATGTCATTTGGGAAGTGAGGAATAGATGCATGGTGGGGGCAGGGGGGGTAGTGGAAACCTCAAGCACCTCCAAACTTGGTTTTGAGGGAGAAATATCTTGATCCTTTCCCACACAATCCAACCATCCACCTAGAGCAATCGACTACTCCCCATTGCATGAAGAAACTAGAGAAACAAAACTCTAGCTTTGGCCATCCAATAAAACTCCATGGCTCTAAAAACTTTAGTATCTCTGGGCCTGGAAAAATCCAGTCATGAAATTCCTGCTGAATTTTTCATTTTGAGGTTCGTGAGTGCATTTGCCTCACTTCGTTCACATACATGTTGATCTTTTGCCTAATTTTCGACGAGGTGCTCATATGAAAGAGCTTTCTATACTACTTCGTGATCCCTTTATTCCCCTATTCCATGGGAATGAATGTGTGCCCACCTGGATGGATGAGGCCTGGGAGCACCTCTTCTTCTAGCACCATGCACACTTGATTCTAGAAAATCCTTGGATGTTCATTTAGCCATGGAAAAATTAGGGTTGAACCAAAACATAGAGGGAGAGATTGACAACTCGGGGTTAGTAACAAGTCTTGTATGGAGACCACTTAAACAACTCGCCTTAAAAATAGAGTAGAAATAGAGGAGGGGTGCCTACCAAATGGTTCAAAGTTAGGGATTGAAAGGAGCAAGGAGAAACTAGAGAGAAATGGGTGCTTCCCGCAAACCAGGAAATTGTATATGGGTGTAAGGAAAACCTATCCAGAATGTCACACACTACGACAATAAAACCCTCCCGACAAAATGACCAAGCATAAGTCTATAGATACCCAACCTATATTATAAAAGGGAAAACCGACCTCGGTCAAATAACCAATCCATCCCATAAGGGGTACCAAATTTGCACTCCCGCGAGTATTGAAAGGTCGTGCCTTTTTTATAGGCTTAAGAAAATTATTCCCACCAGAGATCATGATCTTTCTTTGTGCATAATGAAGGTTTCCTTATAGAATAACCAAGAAATGTGAGTACTTACCATCAAAAGTAGGAGAGTGTCGAAATGGTGAAGACCCCTTCCACCTTCCTTCACAATCGCCATTAACCTTGCACCGATCTCGCATACCATGCAATGAACATGTTCGTCTCTTCCTGTACCAGCCCATAGGTTGTGTGAAGGTTGGTGGGACAACTTTCAATCCTCTTCCTTGTCAAGTGGAAAAGGCATGAGGGCCTCGGTTAATCACTCCATTTGGGGGTTATTCCAAATTAAAAAAATAAATTGTTTACTAGTTTCTCTGTGACCTATGGGACTAGCCTATGGCTTGAGAAACCGCGACTTAGGGGAATCTAAGCCATCAAAATCACCCAGGGATCGCACCTGACCTGAGCCACACCAACCCTTAACATGGCTGGATTTTTTTTCCCCACATGTTTTGAACCGATGACTTAACATCACAGAGTTCCTTAACAACACACTCCATCACTGACTGCCCTACACCTCGGGGACTTTAAAATTTGAAGGACATGGGGGTGGGCTTTGATCCACTTATGTGTGCACATGTCACGATACCATTTAATATAGTATCTCTAGGTGCAACCACACGTTCGACCACTACCTCAAGGTTCCCCCATGGCTCCAAGTAAATCCCTCACGCGAATTGAACTTTTACCAACGATGCAAAACTCATCTCTTTCCACCATTAGATCCAACCCCTTTGGGCTCTTCCAAATTAATATTAAATTTATGATAATATGTTTATTTTTAATAATAAAATTACTTTTAAACTTTAACAACATTTTTTTTAATAATCTTATAATGTAATATATTATATTATAACAATGTAATAATATCATTTAAATATATTTATTTATTTATTACAAGTAATTTAATTATAATATTAAAGTGATAAAGTTAATCATAAATTATAACAACATTTGTTTTAATAATATGAAATTATGAAAATGTGCGATATAAAAGTTTTATAATGTTTTTATTCACAATCAATTGATAAAGTTAAATTTTAAACTAATTATAATAACTTTATTTTAAATTCTAAAATTATAATGAAATGTGATACATTTGATTTTTATTCTAAAATTATAATGAAATGTGATACAATTGATTTTATAATAATGTATATACAATATTATTATGAATTTTTCATTTTTTTAAATAATTTTGCTTTAATGTTTTTGTTATGAAGAAGATGTTTTTTATTTTTTATTTTAACAAGGAAACTACGGTGAAGCTAGCATCAATTACATACACAATATTTCAAAGCCTATTCCAAAATGAGAGCATAGTTCTAATACAGATACCATTATCTCTAAATCCTTCTTTATACATGCATTTCAAGTATTTTTGCAAATAACTTGCTTTACAAATTTACCTTAAAAAATAAGAATTCTAAAAAACATAGAAAACCATTTAGGGAGGTGCATTGTTTTGAGCTTCCTACTCCTCAAATAAATGAGGGGAGCCTATTTCTTCCACCTCCATGGGATCATGATTTTGACCCACTATTTCATGTTCCATGAAATCTTCCTGCAATGAGTTCTCATAGCCATAATTATTGGAGGCGATAAAGAGAGAATACAAATCATGAGGGAGAACTTGAGGGTGGAGCCTATGGAATTCAACTTATGGAGAGTCTATTTATTGTTTTTGGAGAAGAATAAGATTCATCATGTTGGAAACATTCATGATATAGTCTTGCTCCATTTCTATGATTTTCAAGAAGATGTGCATGAGAGCACCGTTCTTATCCTGTGTAGTTTCTTCATGTCTGTGAAGAATTTTACGAACCTCCTTTCAATTTGGGTTGTCCATGTCTGAATCAAACAGACCTTGCACAATACAACTTAAATAGAAACTAGGCCAAACAATCCCTAGGAAACAATTACCAATTCCAATTTTATAGAAAACTAGCAGAAAAAGAGGAATGTTATTTTGACTATACTAGTCCGAGTCACAAAAACCAACAACAGAAACTGCCATAAGGAAAAGTAACCAAAGGACCAATGGTTTCATGGCTTGAACAATGTATAATACCGACATTGAAGGCAGAGCTCCAACCGATATCACCACCCATGAGTTCTTGTACCCACTTGTGGATGTGTTGAGCTCACACAAAAAATATTTATGCCTCCTCAAGCCCTAACCAACCTTGCTTCCAAATGATCCATGTCAATTCCATGAATTATAGATTAAATCCTTCACAATAGAGGCTCTGTCACTCCCACATACTAGAAGAATCCCACATATCAATGAGATTTTACACAAGCTACATTGAATAGCCTCAATGTGTCCCATACAAACCATATGTGTGAATGGCAGAGGCCACTTGCCACCATTCACTTGACGTGTATGGCTATGAATTAACAAAGAATTTGAAATAAATAGATGCAATGGGTTCCATTAAAGTATGTGATTATAAACGAACACCCCATTTTTTTATCAGTGACCCTGGGCTTAGGGAGGAAGCCACCTTGGCCTAGTGATTTGCCTCACCATTGAATTCTTTTTTTATATGGAAAAAGGAAATATGTTCAAAGTAAGGGAGAGTTTTTTATCCTCGATATGAGAGTGACTAAGATGTTTCCCCCCAACATTGCTTGATCAATCATGGATATGATAACCAACATCAAATCCCCTAAAATGATTAAAGTTTTGAATCCTTCCTCCTTTGCAATGCACATACCCCTCCACAATGAATAGGCTTTGACAAGATTGTTTGAAACACATCCAAGCCCCCAGATGTAATAGATAATCATGTTTCGTCTGGGATTGTAGAGACTCCCCCTCGCACCTACCACACCTTGATGAAGAGGATGTTATTGGAGATCAATATTAACATTTCCTTAATTTTTGAATTTATAAATTTTATATTTATAATTTTGTATATTTAATTAATTTATATGGATATTTTAATAATATAATGATTCCCCGGATGGGGTGACACATGACACTCTTGTGACACCGGGCTTAGCACTAAGCCAGGGCATAAATGCCGATGGCCGCCACCCATAAGTCTGCATTTATGATGGTGGACGACCATAGTTGCAGCTATACGACGGAGAGACTCCTCCCTCGCACGACCATTCACGCTCACAGCGCACTCAACATGACAGGGTTTAAGGGGGGTCAGGTGACTTCGGCCTCTGGTAATCTACTTTCTTTTACACCCAGACAGAGCGGGACTGCTCCTGCTTTGGCTCTTCTCTTCGCATGGACGCTCTGGTGCAGTCCTGCACCCCTCTCGTCCTGGCTCACTCCCATCTCATTGCATTTTGGTGAGGAATTTCCTGGCATTTCGCTCTTTTATGCACCTGGACAGAGTCGGTCTGCTCTTGCTCCAGCTCTCCTCTTCTTCTAGGAGCTCTGGTGCAACCTGACATCCTTCTCGTCTTGGCTTATTAACTTCTCGCTGCAACCGCTCTGCACACTCATCCATTCCCCGACAACCATGGCCAGAAAGAGGGGTAGGCCTCGCCGTGGCTCGGTCTGGTACGCCTACAAGGCGCAGCGGCAACGGAAAGAAAAATTGGAATGCGCTCTGGCAATGGCAACCTCCATTCTCCGGAAGAAGGCTCGGGCTGAGAAATTGGCGTTGCTCGCCACCATTGTGGATACGGGAGCCGGCTGCAGTAGCGAAGCCATGGCAATTAATCCAGGAGACAGGCAAGAGGTCAGGGCTGAGGACGCATTTCCCACCTGTTACGTGGAAGAAGACCCGTTTATGGAGGACCTGTCGACTACCCAGGAGCCTCGCGCCATAGAGGCAACTCACCGGGATGAAAGAAGAAAAAAATTCGCTCAGGAAGATGATATCCTCAGCTGCATTGTTGAGGAAATTCCCTGGCCGGGTGACTACAACCCCACCAGCCATGATGTGCAGGCAACCAGAGCAGATGTGAATGCGGACAACAATCGCTCAGTGAGGAAGGAGGTAGGGGATGATGCGGAGCAGATGGCGTTTGATGTTGGAATTGGAGTGACCGTGGAATTGAGGGATGTTCCCCTCAGCGACGTGGGTGATGGTTTGCATGGCTCTCTCCTCCGTGCAGAGCATCTGGCACTGGTGTTCGAACTCCGAGGCCACATGGCAGACCTGGAGCATAGATCCCTTCTCATGGGCCAGCGTTTGGACTTGCTCCTTGACGCATACTCCAATGTTCCAGCTCAGCGGAAATGCCCTCTCTGCGCGCAGGCATTTTCCATCCCGGCTAGGTCCACATGGCAATCTGGCAAGGGCGATAGGTCACCGGGTACCTAGGTCTTTATGCTTTCTTGGTTCTTAGTTTTATCATGTTACTATTTTATGCTCATTTGGACTATAGACATCTGTCCTGGTTTCCTCCGGGCAGGACAAATGCTACTTTCTTTCATGTTTTATCATGCCACTGTTATATGCTCTCCACTTATGCTGGTTTCCGGTAATCGGCAACATTTTTGGGTGACTCAGATCTATATCAATGTATATTTTGTCAAAGTTTTTCGATAATCTAATATAGCAGGTTCCACTTTTTTAAAAAATAATAATAATAATATAATGATTAAATGAAAAATTAATTAATAATTTTTTTAATAATATAGTGATTAGAATAAAAAAATAGAAATATTTTTTATTTTAATTGTAAGTTAATTACATTAAATTAATTTTTTTTATGTTTTTTATAATTAAAAAAAAATTACAATGTTCTTATTAAAAAAATAAGGAATAGAATGGAAGAAATTGGGATGCACATTTGTTGTGGCTAAGGTTTACCCTAGTTACAACCACTTCATCTCTAAGAACATGAGAAAGCAAAGTGTTGAAGTTTGAGTAGCTTCAGAAGATATTATGATTATATTCATATTGTATTTGACCAAGACAAAACCCTAAAGAATAAGGTTATTTTATATTTGTAAAAGTCGACCCTATTGTGCCTTGACAAGTCAATTGTAAATTAGAAAGATAAAGTGGACAGGTCGGCCCTGACCTAATTTTTGGGAGGCACAACTTGTATTTATAAGAGGCTAGGTGCCTCACTTGAAGAACACACACAACAATATCTCTCATACAAAAAAGTGTGCAAGCCTAAGAGAGTGACGCAACTACAGAGGAAGGGTATTCTGGTGAAGGGTTTTGGTTATCTGGTGGAGGACTATCTTGGTCTAGTGGTGCACTACTCTATTCTAGTTAGGGTTTTATGGTTTATCTTCTGTTTAGTGAGATCTCTCTTGTGAGAGACATTGTACTTGTTAAAGAATCTATATTGAAGAAGCTTTGTTGGGTTTTCTCTCCCACGAGGGTTTCCCAGGATAAATCTTGTGTATACTGTGGATGTCTTTATTTTAGTGATCCTTATGCATGCATTTATTATTTTAATAGTCTAAAGTTAAAGAATATAGAACACACTTAACTTCTTAAGAAAATTTTTAACATGGTATCAGAACGGGCCTGAAAGAAGCCATTTGCACAGTTTAGAAGAGATCTCTTGGGAAACTAATACCATAGGAAGACTATACTAACCCTGACGCATCTTTCCTTGGGTTTAGATTCTCAGTTTGATGAAGTTTTTAAAACTGCAATTGCTGTTGCAACTGCACAAAACCATAGAAGGTGATTTAACCCATTTTCTAGAGGATGCTGGTCAAAGTACGGATACCAAGAAGTTCACCTAAGGAGGGCGCACCTTTCCCTCGGAGTAGAAGAGACACTAGAAGAGATGTTTACATGTGAAAATCCCGAGGTCATCCACCTAAGGATATTTGGCTGTCCAATATATCTGCATGTCCCCAAGGACAAGAGATCAAAGTTGGACCCTTCAGGCAAGAAGGGTATATTTGTTGGATACAATGAGACATCGAAGGCATACAAAGTTTACATCCCTGGTCACTGTCAGATTGAGACTAGAAGAGATGTCACCTTCGATGAGGATACAAACTTCAATAGATCAAGGCAACATCATTCAGATGAGATTCATGATGAGGAGCCTGAAGCTCCCAGAGTTGTGGATATAGACACATGTGATGATGTTGTACTAGAAGATCATGATAAAGAATAACCACATATACCTGCACACTCATCTCAACAGATGAATACCAAGAAAATAATATGGGCTTGGGCTCGAGAAATTATTTAGGATGCAAAGAAGTATGGTGCTCCAGATGGATCCTTCAGAGAAACAAAGACGCCATGAACTTACTCTAGCTATGTGGCATTGCTAAGTGACATACTTGATGTTGAGGCTACCAACTATGAAGAGGATACAAAAAATAAAGAATGGAAGGATGCCATGGTTGAAGGGTACCAGTCCATTGTAAAGAATGATGTTTGGGATGTGGTTCCGATACTGAAAGAGAATACAGTTGTAAGTTTGAAGTGGATTTACAAGACGAAGCATTCAACAGATGGAAGTATCGAGAAGTACAAGGAAATATTTGTGGCACGTGGTTTCTCTCAGAAAGAAGGAATATATTATGAGGAGACATTTGCTCATGTGGTGAGATACACTTCAATTGGAGCTATACTTGCAATAGTTGCAGTAAAGAAGTGGAAGGCACACCAGATGGATGTGAAGACAACTTTTCTAAATGGTGTAATAGAAGAAGAAGTGTATGTGGAGAAGCCACAAGGTTTCGATACATATGACAGTATGGGTTAAATCAGACATATGTATCGAAATCCTTATGTGGGTTAAATCAGACATATGTGTGCAGATTGAAGAAATCCTTGTATGGGTTAAATCAAGCACCTAGAGCATGGTATGGTAGAATTGACAGCTTCCTGATGAGCTTGGGATTTACCAAGAGTAAATAAATTTCCAACCTATACTTCAAGGTTGTGAATGGTGGACCAGTGATACTACTGTTGTATGTGGATGACTTGTTTCTAACAGGAGATGAGAATCTCATCACCGAGAGTAAGAGGAATATTTTTGCAAAGTTCAAGATGAAAGACCTAGGAATGATGCATTACTTCTTAGGTCTAAAGGTATGGCAGAGACCGAGTGATATTTTCCTTAACCAAGGAAAATATGATGTTGATATTCTGAAGAGATGGATTGCAAGGCCATGCCTACACCAATGGTGACAAATCCTAAGTTGTTGAGTGATACATCTTCAGAGACATTGGATGCCACCATGTATAAACAGATGATTGGTTCGTTGATGTACTTAATGAACACAAGGACATATATATGTTTTGCGATGAAGACATTGAGTCAATATATGGTTGAGCCAAGAAGTGTTCACTTGGTTGCAACAAAACATGTGATGAGGTACCTGAAGGGTACAATTGATTATGGACTCAAATATGCTTCAGGTCGTGAGATAATCCTACAAGGATTTACTGATTCAGATTGGGACGGTAGTGTTGCAGACTGGAAAAGTGCATCTAGATGTTGCTTCAGTATGGGATCAGCTATGATCTCATGGTTCAGCAGGAAGCATACTAGTGTGGCACTCAGTACAGTTGAAGTAGAGTATATAGCAACTTGTTCAACTAGTAGCAAAGTAATGTGCCTTCAAAAGCTGCTTGCAGGATTGTTTGATCTCGAGTTAGAGGTGACTTGTATCTGGTGTGACAATGAGAGTTGTGTGAAGTTGATAGATAACCCAATGTTCCATGACAAGTCCAAGCACATCGATATCAGGTACCATTATATTAGAGATATGGTATAGAGGGAAGAAATGAAGCTCCAATATGTCACTACAAATGAGCAAATAGTTGACGTGTTGACCAAGCCTCTGTCGAGAGTGAAGTTTGTGTACTTCAAAGACAATCTTGGTGTGGTTCAAAAGGACATCCCTAGTAAGAGGGACTGATGAGTTATAGTTTCAATATAGGGAAGCATCTTCAACATGTGGCAGAAGTAACGGGTGGTCATTCACAGGAAAGTTACGGCTACTCCAGTGAAAAATTCTGGTACGTCGAGTTACTGCTACTCTGATGAAAAAGTCTGGTATGCAGAGGGATACTCCAGTGAAAAATTCTAGTACACCAAGTTACTTCTACTCCAGTGAAAAGTTATGGTATGCAGAGGGATACTCCAGTGAAAAAGGCCATGTTACTACTCCAGTGAAAAAACCTGGTACACAGATTGCTACTCCAGTGAAAAATTTTGGTACGCAAGTTACTAACTATGGCACCAGTCAACATGACTTCGCACAAGGTCAGTAGATGTCATGCCTTCAGGGATGGTTAGTTACCTGAATTTTAGCTGGTGGTCCAACCTGTGTGGTTGTAGGTGTTTCCTAGCCCTGGTCTAGATGGGTAGTGTGTGCATGCTAAATCACTTAATCCTTGTGATTAGATGTCTAGTCATTGTGGACCAATTGCCTGGTGTGTCAACTAGAGGTTACTAGTTCATTGTGGAACTAGATGCCAAATTTTGTGTGAGATGACGAGTGAAAGCCCCATGATGACATAAATCCCAAATGGATGATGAGACCCTGGATGTTGATGTGGTTACAAAACTTCTTCAATATAGATTCGTGGAAATTCAACAAGTCAATGGTCAAGTGTACAGAAGAGCAGAAGCAATCGTGATGTTCATGCTAGAAGAATACTTTCCTTGCTAAGAGGGAGTGTTGAAGTTTGAGTAGCTTCGGAAGATATTATTATTATATTCATATTATATTTGACCAAGACAAAACCCTAAATAATAATGTTTATATTTTTAAAATTCGGCCCTACTGTGCCTTGACAAGTCAATTTTAAATTAAAAAGATAAAGTGGACAGGTCGGTCCTGACCTAATTTTTTGGGGGAACAACTTGTATTTATAAGAGGCTAGGCATCACACTTCAAGAACACACACAAAAATCTCTCTCATACAAAAAAGTGCACAAGTCTGAGAGAGTGACGCAATTATAGAGGAAGGGTGACACAACTACAAAGGAAGGGTGTTTTGGTCAAGGGTTTTGGTTATCTGGTGGAGGACTATCTTGGTCTAGTGTTGCGCTACTCTATTCCAGTTAGGGTTTTCTGGTTTATCTTCTGTTTAGTGAGATCTCTCTTGAGAGAGACATTGTACTTGTTAAAGAATCTATATTGAAGAAGCTTTGATGGGTTTTCTCCCCCACGAGGGTTTCCCAGAATAAATATTGTGTATGTTGTGGATGTCTTTATTTCAATGATCTTATGCATGCAATTATTGTTTTAATAGTCAAAAGTTAAAGAATATAGAACACACTTAACTACTTAAGAAGAATTTTAACACCGAGAACCCTATTGGCTAGAATCGTTGAATCTAGGTTGACATTCTCGTGCATGCCTAGTCATGGATTAGAGTGAACTAGCCAAGTCAGTGAGTTTGAAGTTGAATCAATATAGGGTTCATTGTTGTCCACTTCTTTGTCACTGAAGGAAGACATTAGCTAGGATTTTCAATCTGTATGGAAGCACCTAACAAATCTAAGGAGAAATCTTTCACTTCACTTTTCAAAAATGAAAATTCAGCAGGAAGAATAAATTTATTAAAAGTGTGGAAGACATTCCTAAACTAAAAATATCAAATCTAGAGGCCAAATAGAAATCCATCATGTTGCATGAGATATCCCTAATCGATAATTTTACAGGCCTACTCAACCCCCAAGTAGTTCAAGTATTTATTACAGAACATTGAGATTCTTGATGTCAACTAGTTTATTGTGGAAATAGTTTCTTTTTGTTCATATTTGAAAGTGAAGAGGCCAAAGATCATGCCTTAATATTAGGCCCATACTTCATGGGTTCTATGGGAATGTTTCTTTTCCACTAGACCATTGATTTTAACTCGAACATGGAGATCTTTGTCGCCCCTATATAGGTCAATATTATGCATCTCTCCATAATATTTTGGGGTAATGCCACTCTTAAATATATTGGAGACAAGTTGGGAATTTCATTGATTGAGCTAAGATGAAAATGGGAATTTATACCCACACCAAAATATGTGTGGATCTGCATTTACAAAACCCCCCCCAGAAGTGATACAACTAAATATGGAAGGTTGGAGTCATCCTTAAGTCCTTAATTTTGAATAGATTATGTTCAAGTGTAACAATTTCCATGAGTATGGCCTCTTTTCAAATAAGTGCCCCCAAATAAAAGAATCACAACCTTCTTTGAAGCAAGCTTCACCCCCCAGACCAACAAAGATTAAGGAACTTTCAAAGCAATGACAAGAAGATGAAATAAACAACAACAGAAAGGGATCCCAATCTATTAATTCTTAGTTGGGCCTATCCAATCCCAATAGTAACAGATTTGAAGTCGTTCAATATCAAGAGGAAGAAGAACAAGAAATTCCAAAATCTCATTTTGAGCCAGTAGTCAAGTTCAAAAGGAAACAAAGACTTAAGTTCCTATGAACGCATAAGAGCTTTCATTTGTGGTATTTTCACACCCTAAAAAAAGGAACTGAGAGATGAGGAGGAATCAAAAGAATAATTGGAGGAAGGGGAAGCGAAGCTCCATGATATTTATGGTTTCCCCTCCCTTTCCAAAGTCATGGAAACAAATCTACACCCGTCTCCCCCATT
>SNQJ01S0187730.1:0-18038 GCA_010110895.2 Picea sitchensis | reverse complement strand
ACACACCTTATTAACGCTTCCTATGGTCTTTGTTGCTCCCACTTCACTCCAGTGCTCTCGTGCAGTCAAGACCAAGACAACACAAACCAACCAAAGTGAAGAAAGCACAATCTATTCAACAGTCAATCTATGTATATGATCAAGGAATTATACAATAAAGTGGAATTAGTTTTATGGGAAAGGGACATATTACTGTATCATATTAATGGAAAGTAAAGATCACAACCTGAGCCTTGATGTCGCAAACTTCCTTTCGATGGCCCTTGACTCCGACACACACACTTGCTCACTTGCATGAAGAAGATCAACTCTTTGGATAAACTTGTTGGAGTCTCCAAGCTGCCGTAGCTTCAGTCCTTCATACAATTCTTTCACCAATTCTCCAATGAATCTTGCTTCTAACTTTTTCCATGAGAATTCACTCAATATATAGGAGCGAATGAATTGGTTACTTGGATAAGAATGATCCCAAAATATCAGGGAATCCAGTACTAGGATAACCATTCAAATGACATCTCATCCTTCTAGAAGATTCCCTTCTAGAAGCATCGAGAATTCATCTTTTTCCTTGCTTTAGAAAGAGTTCGCACCCTAGCAGTTCAACACAGTGCAAACTTCTCGCACCCTGGCTTAAGGAAGCCTGCGAGAATCAGACATTCTCGCAGGCAAATATACTAGCAGCCTACGAACATTCTTCAAAAATGAGTTTTCTGGAAGAGATGAAAATAACTTTTTCTCAGGAGAAAGTTCTTATGAAGAACCTGAGTACACCATCATCAATACATCATCATGATGACCAAAATCATGGGTAACAATTATATAAGGCCATTGCAAAAATTGCAGTACAATAAAATGGAATAATAAAGGTCCTTTAATTTGTTTGATTTGTGCAATATTTGAGAATGGGGATGATTTTGTTTGTAGACCCTTCCACCATGTCATGATCATGCATTGTGGGGTGTAAAAAAATAAATTATTGGCACCCATATAATCCTACGACTCAATACTCAAAGTATTGGAGCTCAGTTGCATGAAGAACAAGACATTAATGTGATTAATAATAGAAAATTTGCAGTTAATTGTCTTGCATTCTTCATTAAGAAAATATGTGGAGCTTTGAAAGTAGAAAATAAAGTCGCTATCATTGCAATTGTTGATGAAATTTAAAATAATGGCACAAATGAAACCCAAAATGGTATAACTAAAACAAAATTATATTCATCAAACGTATATTAACAAAAAATCCATGAGAGTTGAGTTGGTTCAATGAAAATGAGGCATTGTTACAACCCCCACTAGGGTTTTATTCCTCAAGAATGGCTAGTGCACTCCCTCAAGGGGAATTTTTTAGTGGCCGATGCATCGTGACCATGAAGTCAGCTTAGGTGGTTTCTTGATAGTGTAAATAATGTTCCACCTCTTGATAGGTGGTGGATGCTCATTAGTGAAAGTTTATAGGAAAAATCATATAAAAAAGTTAACAAAAAGAGGGTTGAGGGCACCTACACACCCAAGAGTGGATTGCACCAACAAATTTGGATTTGTTTAAGAACATCTACAAAATTATGTTAATGGGTAATATGATTTGATTGATATATCAATAGAATATTAATGAGAAAGAGTAGGGACACTATTATGTTTTTATTTATGCATGGTTTTTAATTTTATGTTTGGCATCATTGCAACATAGGGATAAATTTGAAAAATAATGGAGAGAAAGCGTGCATTCAAAATAGGTGTGTAGTAATCTCTATCTCCATGAAAACTCCACATTTATTGGCACATGTGCTTATGAAATTTATTGATACCTTTTCGAGAAAGTTTTGGGTGTATTCTCTCATGTAAAAGTAAAATGTTCTTGAAACATTCAAGGACTTCCATGGTTAAGAGTAAAAACGGAATGATGAATAAGGTTCCCATAACCAACAATGGGGCGAACATATAATCTTTAATGACATATACAATTATACAAATATATTGATATTTGCAAGAAGGTTATTTCCTCATAAATTCCACAATACATCAAATTACGAACATGAAAATATAGCCAATGTGAATATGACAAGAGGTGTGTTTAAGGGAAAAATTCTCTCAAACAACTTCTAGGTTGAAGTTATCTATACAATAGTGCACCAACATAATAGAAGCCCTTGAAGACATGAAAGAAACACTTGATGTAAAATAAAAACATATGGAGATCATCTCAAAATGCACATGTGTCATAAGCATAATCTAAAAAAACAAAAAATTACATCTTTGTAGGGTACAATTAAGAGTTCAAAACATAGAAGCTCTTCAATTTATTAAAGAAATACATGGTAAGAAATGAGAATGCACAATGTGTATTGATCCCATTAGTCCCAATTCCAAACTCATGCATATTTGTATTTTCTACAAGACCTACCCCACATTTAGGGAAAGCCCTGAAATAGTTAGAATCGTTTGCCACTTTTCATTTCTTAAGTGACTACTTTGTTCCCCCTTCAAATATGCACAAAAGTAATTTTTTCAATTGTTAGTTGGACAAACCAAACTACTTAATTTTGTAGATGGAGGAAGGGTGGGAGGGAGGGGCCGTGGGGTGGATTCTCACCCCGAGCCTCCATTAATGAAAATTTTCAAAATTGTACAACATTTCACAAATTTTTGCTAAAATATAATTTCAATGTAATTGTGCTAAATTAAAGGAATCTGTCTTTTCAATTTTACAAAATATTTAAAATTTATGAAAAATATCTTTTAAGTTTGTAACATTAATGTAAGCTCTAGATTAAATTTTTTAAAATTAAGGAAATTAAAGAGGGATTTAGGAGTTGCTCATCCCTTTCTTTAAAAAAAAAATAGTGGAGCTAGTATACCACCTCAAAAAAAAATGAAAAACAAAATGGTGTTACTATATCAACATTGGAAAAAATTAAAAAATAACCCTTAGGAGAAAAAATTGGTGATGCAAGTGCACCATATTTCAAAAAAAAAAAAAAAAACATTTTAAAAAACCTTGTAGAAACAAATTACTATAGTGTGGGGTGGCAGGTGAGAGAGGGGTGTTATATGGCCCTGGAGGGAAAACATAATTGACCTTCTCCTAGAGTCTTTACCTTGCCTCAAATAATCAATCAGAGGAATGTTCTCTATTTCATGGCCTCATCATTACTAGATATCAAGGCATAAGTACTCTCATTATACTTGGGGACTTAAACAATACCACCATACACCTTTGCCCCAACACCCTCCCCATGGATGTGAGACTTCGCTCTATCTACATAATAATTCAGAGTCCCCTTCATAATTTTATTCGGGTGGACTCATGGCACATACTCTGATACTTGAGCATTGTTGTAGATCTCCATTCCAACCTTGTATCAAATGGATGGGTTGGGTACCTTCGTTTGAATGATTCTTGGGCCCCTTACTCCATCCCCTAGCCCTTATTTCTCCTTACCCCCTACCCCATGCCCATTCTCCCCTGTGTCCATGTCCTTATTGTGCGTTGGGATCCACCTCTCACTCCTACGCCACTTTCATTTTGGGTCTTTTTATATTGTCCCCCCCTTTCGTGTTCTGTCTTGTTGCTCGGAACCTTTACTCTCGGCTCATGTCCTTTTCCCTATCACTCTCACCATGATTTCTCCTCTACACTCTTGTCATTATTCCCCTTAGTGACGGTGTCTCTCAGAGGTTACCAAAAAAGGAACTATTGTAATCTAGGTATTCTTGCATATTCAACCTTCTGCAAAGGACGGAGGTCTCACCCGAAGCATAACCGAGACGTGTGTGAAGTGAGTTAATGAGAACACATAATTAGATCTAAATTTGCACCTCATAGATTCATATCTTAACACATGAAGATGCACATTGACTGTGAACAAATACAGAATAGACATAAAATACAAAGGTTATGAAACACAATCATGGATTCATGCATATCATAACAGATCAGAGAGAGAAAAAGAATTTTTAAGGCCCCAAAACAATCCATCATATTAGCAACACATCCATCAACTATCGCATAATAAATATATCTCTCCTACAATATCTTACATAGTGAAATCTAAGCCTGAAACCCATTACAGACTCAAAAACCTACTGCGCAAGCATAGTGAACCCCAGCAAACCCATTACAATAAGTCATCATGACTGTGATGCTTGATCCTGACTCTAGAAACAATAATGATGGTCTAAATCTCATGTGTGCTCAGTCATTAACATTCTCTTTGACGGACTGCCTTCTGATTTATACTTTTCCTTCTGTCGCTTCTTTCTATCTTTTCTACTTTCTGCTTGACATCCACTACTTTTCCAACTGTTGCATGGCACTTTTCCACTTTTAGTTAGCTCACAGTTCGTTTTCACTACTTGTAACTTTCCAGCAAACATGCAAATCTTGACTCCATCTGTTGATCATCATCTTTCAGTTAGTCTACAGAGATTTTCCCAAAAATTAAGCATTCCCAAAAATGAAGGGCCCAACAAGCCCCAACCACAACTGTTGACTCGCCTCGATCTAACATTCTTCTTCTTTGTTGAGGCCCCCATCAAATGAAGGGTCCTGTTAGTCCCTAAATTTGCACTTGACTGTGAGAGGGAAAGCTAGGGCATCATCAGATTATTGCAATAGTGTTTTGAGGGGTTTTATGAAAAGGTGGTTGAAAACTGGTTCAACATTTCAAGATAAACAGGAATTTCAGAATAAGGACAAATGATATCCCATTGATTGGTTAAAGGGTAGTCACATAGATGAAATAGAAAAATAAGGGAAAGAGAATATGAAGTATTCAATTTGTCAACCTCACATAAAATTCTTATCTCAAAATATCATTAAGAAACAAGAACATCAGCCTAAAATCAAAAACTTGAAAATAATCACAACAACAAATTATTTACTGTATCAATTGATAATCAAGAAAATAATGCATTGCAGTTTGATAAATGAGAAAAATAACAGAGTAGAAGAGAAAGTCTAACCATCAATTTTCCTTTGCCATTAAGTGTCACATAAAATAGGAATGTCTTACAAGGAGTTTCAAAACAGGTCCCCTAGATATCCAAATTTTTTACCATCACAAAGTATTTATTCTGTCTACTTAAACTATCCAAAAAGTAGCTCAGATCCTATTTTTTGGTGTGCTATTAATGATAGGATATAATCAACATCTATCTTCTAAGGAGGTTAGCTCAAAATGAGAATTTACATTACAAAAATAGATATCAGCTCAACAGCTTAATCCCAAATGATTCTTTCAACAATACATTCGATCCTACAAATTGGGAAATGGTTTGATTTAGTTATGTATTTGAAGTGTTCATCTTCACAAGCCAAACACAAGTAAATATTCCCTCGTTCCCTGGTAAATATCAAAAATTAAAACTGTGCTAGATCCTTGTAGGGCTATCATGATATGATAGCAATGATAGCCTTAGCAATCCTCTGTTTCAACTCAGAGGTGAGTACAATGTTGTGCCAATAGAGTTTGAAGTTGGATTCTCTAAGCTCTTTGAGCAATATTTTTTGCTCCCTTTTATTCTTCTTGAACCCCTGTATCCTTTCGTATTGCCTGGCACTCCATTGCTCTACTTGAGCCTTTTCCTTTTTCAATTACTTCACCATTCTCTGAAGTTCTTTGATCTTCTCTTTATCACTTATGACTTTGACCTTGAATTCTGGAAACTCTTCTGCAGGTGCAGGATTGTTTAGATCTATGGCAGCCTTAGGTTCTCTCAGTTTAATTTGGTATCTAGAAGCTAATCCTGAACTGTGATCATCATCTGAACTATTTGTGTCCATGGCTTCTAGAATATTTGATATATGGTCTGAGTCTATAGGATTACTTTCTTTGTTTTCAGAAATACTACTAGTACCTTTAGCAAGTGCTTCAACTCTGGATAATCTAGTAGTGGCTCTTGTTACAGGTCCTGTAGGAAATTGAGCAATCTTCTTACCTCTTTCTGTTGGTTCTCTGTGTAATGGAGGTCTTTCTGCCTTTTCTTTGACACCTGATTTAGAGTCCTCAGAATGGTCTTCTATGACTATGACATTTTCCTCTTTGATCGATGGGTCAAACATAGCTTTGGACCTTAGCCTGTATTTGTTGGCAACTCTAGTAGAATTTCTCATAGGGTTTTGAGACACAGGTGCAAATTTATTCTTTTGGTTTTTGACTGCAGCACCTTTCTTACTGGTTGCTTGTGGTTTATGATTGACTGTGGTTTTAATATTATAATCCTCATATGAATCTTCTTCCATTTTTTATGTCTTCGTCATAAAACATTTCGATCTTTGCATCTAGTTTGGGTCTCTTACCTCTGCTGGTCATGGCTTGTTCCTGAATGTCATCTACAGGGGTATCATCAGGAATGTGTTGAGTCTACTTCTTTATTTTGTTGGTCCTTGTTACCCTGATTGCAGACATTTCTTCTTTGACAGGAGTTTCATCAACTGTGATATTATGCTTCTGTTTAACTGCCATTTTCCCTTTGCCCCTTTTCTATTTTCTTGGTTGTGGATCACGACTTAGGGACTGGATCAACCAGTTCCAGGGTTCCTGTACTTCACTCAGAGCAGAAACGACCAGAGTCTTAATTATAACTTGATGAAACAGTCTACCTTTAGCAGTGGTAGGGTGTGACTGTACCCTTTTTGACATCTTCGATAAGCTTTTGAGTAGAAAGTATGGTAGATTTAAGGGATAGTCTCCATTGATATGCATTAACAACCTAATATAGTAGATGTAAACCAGTGAGAATCTACCTTCACAGGTGATATACCTATGAATTATGATCAAAGAGGTATGGCACTCTTGTCTAATCTAGTTGTGAGGGACCCCTTTCTTCCAGTCTGGGTTCTGCCTATCTGGTAGAAAACTTTGGTTCACAAACTCCATGACTACGTGCTCCTTTTTCCACCATCGTTCTCCCCCAATCGCCAATTTGCAATCTTTGGCAATGGATTGTTCTGTCACTAACATCAACAATTTACCGATCACCACTTCGATGCCATCGAAGTTCTATGCAAACATCATGTACACCTGTTCGTCATGCCCCTGGAAGGTGGTAAAGAAATCAAACCAGGCAGCGTCTTTGAACCTTTGTGCCATATGTGGATACGCTTCAAGTAGCTCAGTGCCCTTAGGCTCCAACCTGACAATTTGCCCACCTTTCTTCAACTCCATGTCGATGATACAGTGTTGTAACTCGACGCTGTTGGAAATCAGGAATTTAAAACCTGCAACTGTTACTACACAACGATTTCCTTAAATGGACATCTGCGCACATAATCCAACGAAATTAGAATAACAGATGACAATGTTATATAATGATGTTGGAAATTGAATTGATTTAATACAGGTCCTTGTAGGTACATAGTGATCTCATTCATGCAATGGTTCAAACTGCAGAATCGATTCAAGCGATATTGTGGAGTACATGAAGGTCTTTTTTCCACGATTTATGCGATCATGACAAGATCTGGATGGTTGGCGCATGTCACAGCATGATTACTTTAGCACTGCAGGAATAACATTATTCCAGTAGCACTATTGATGACTTGGCTGTAATTTGAATTTTCAGGATTCAAATAAGCAAATGATGTGACAAATCTCGTTAAACCATGTCTTAAACCTTCAAACTTAAGAAAATTATTCAAAAATGCTAAAATGAAAAGTAAAACAAACTCAAACCAAATATTAAAGACTAAAGAAATTAAGCAATGAGGTATAAAAGGGGAGGGCTTAGGATTAGGGATTCTCACTAAATCAAGAACAAAATTAGAGACTAACAGGACCAAATCGGGGAAAACCTTTACTGCTTGTTGGAGAAAGATGTCATACTACTCTACTTGATCTTGCCACTTCCGCACTAAAATGGAAGCTCCTGCAACAAACTCTTGGGCTACTACAATATTCAATTCTTCTGGATTAGTGGCGATAAGTTTCAACCACTTGATGTCCACAACTGAATCTAGCTGGTGGATTTTAACATATTCATGAATCATATTGAACTGCAGGGCGGAAGTCCTCGAGTTATTTCTTAGCGAATTGCACTGCTTCATACATTTTGATCTAACTTTTCATTGGTCTCATGAAGCTCATAAAACTTGTCTTTCTACGCAATGGGGTTGGTGATCATCTGAGATTTTGCATTCATATACTTGATATGCACCTGAAGTTCTTCTATGGACTTGTTTCTTTGCTCTAGCAGGTCAACCCAATCGTTGACCATTGAAAACAAATTTGGCACTCATCGGCCCGGGAATGGAGGGATGAGTGAACTATATAACCCTAACAAACTACCCGGGTGATATTTTCCAGCATAGCCTTTGGATTATCTTACTCCTAGAGGTGAATAGCCTCAATATGTTGCTAGAGACTCTGTTCTTTCTGCGAGCTACATCCATGCTCCTGCTACAAGTGCAACCCATTTTGATGGCACCACTGGGGTGATGTCCTCTGAAAACTTTTGCGCCAACTATCTAATGTGGGCCACACCTGAGAAAATTTCAATGATATGGTCTCGATAGTAGACTCAGCCTATGTGCACAGTTGATGTTCTTAGTCTTTTTCCTCCACAATGACAACTAGCTCCTGGCACAATTGTTGCGTTTGTTGGGTGAGATCATCATTAGCTTTCTCTGTTGTGATGATCCTTTGCTCAAGTTGATGAGTTGATTCATGCATAATATTCAGGAGCTGCAGCATGGTTGAGACTGCAAGCTCTCCACCAGTGAGTGATGGATCCATAGGTTGTCGTGAGGCAATAGGATGGCCACTAGAAACAGATATTTCAGATAGACTTGGGGTGCCTATGCCATACATGCTAGCTGAGGTATCTAGGAAGCTATGTTGAATGTTGTCATGGACATCAGGGGGGGGATCATGCTAAGCACCTTGGTGCACTCTAGCTACATTTCTAAGATGGTGCAACACTGTTGCAGATCTTTCAGTAGTGGTGCAACTTGTTATTTGATTGAGCTGGTGTTATGAGATGAAGTAGCCTCTTCCTAGGTATTCATCAAGAAAATTTGAAGATATTGACCCATTTTCTCATGCACCTCTAGTACCATAGTTGGATTAGGATTGGATTTTATCTCTGGTGGCGTGTTGAGTGGAACATGGACCTGCGTAATGCAGGGAATGATGAATGGAATGGGGATTGTGGTTCCGACAGTCATAGTGAGTGGGTCACTAGAATCTTTCTCAACAACTTCAACATCGGTATGGGGAGGGGATGATGGAGTGGTGGAAGGGGCAACCACAATAGAACTAGCAGTCTGTCGTTTAATCTCTTCAATGATAGGGGTGGACTTTAGTTGTTCTATGGAGTCATTTGAAATGGTGATGATGGGGATAGAAGACAACATAGGTGGAATAGTGCGGGTATGAGGGGGAAGTGAAGAAAGAGGAATGGAATAGATGATGATGGGATCAATGGACAGACATCTAGTGTGGGGTTTCTTAGGGGGAACTAAGAAAGCGACTTGGAAGGCTTCACATAAGACCTTACTAGTGATGGTAGCATCATCTAGAATTGATGGAAATGGTGGAATCTGGGTTGTCCTGGGTAGTGCCTCTTATTCTTCATCTTCCTCTGAATTTGGGGGATTCCCCTATCTCTTTGACACTATCGTGATCGAACCAGAGACCTCCATCAGCGCAGATCCATCCATTGTGATATTGCAGGTATTGTATATTAGATGCCCGATTTATTCTTTTCCCTTGTAACTCCCAATCATGAAGTGATATCCTTGTTGAAAGTTTCCTCGTCTAGATAAAATAACAAGGTTTTAGTGTGAAAAAATGCTAGAGAAGCACCAAGATTCCACACAAAGTTATTATCTTGGTTCATACTGAACCAGATGTTGTGGGTAGGAAGATGTAGCAACTCCTGCAGAATCCTCGATCCTTGTGTAGCTATGATAAGGTCGGAAAGGTACTGTCATATTTTGAGATATAAATGAACATGACCATTGTGAAGAGGAAAATCGTGGAAACGTACTAATTGCATTTAAAAAACATTATGACAATGACATGACAATTATTTAGACCGTGGAAACTACTAAATGCAAGAAATATTTGACACCGAATCTCCCGAGCACAAAGGTGTGATCTAGGCTGGACAAACTGACAATGACGAGTAGGCTTTAGGATAAGTGACAGTTGGACACATCACCATTTTATTGATGAAGAGGGATATAACAAATCAAATAATAAACCTATCTACTTTATTCACTCCCTGTGACAGGAGTACTGCGAAGCTTCTTTTACTAAGAAAAAATGTAGGGCCTCATGCGTGCTCCATTAACCCATCCTGGACAAAGAATACCATTTAGTTCTGCTAGTCTGACAACTCCAGATTCCTTAATTTCCGCAACTATGAAGGGCCCAATCCAATGCATTTGAAACTTCCCTAGATGCTTTTGATACTTACTATCATACAATGAAACTTGATCACCTTGTGCAAACGTCTTAGTCTTAATTTTCATGTCATGCCAAGCCTTCTGCCTAGATTTTTCTACCATCCAATGAAAATCCACCAGAAATCGAGCTTCATCCAATTTTAACAACTCTGTGACCCATTCCACAATTGATTCATCATCTATCATGTGAGTCACATGCATATATTAAACTAGGGGTGATAAACTCAGCTGGGATGACTACTTCTCTACCATAGACCAATTGGAAATGAGTATACTTATGCAGTTTATTTGTAGTAGTCTTGTAGGCCCATAACACTGTTGGAACTATTTCATCCCAGTCATCCCTATTTGTTCAACATACCTTTTTCAATCCTCCAAAATATTGTTAAACTCCTCAACTGTACCATTTTCTTGACGATGATACAGACTACTTTTGTGATGTTGGATCAGGAACTCATGAGTGAGAGTGACTATTGTTTAGCTGATAAAATTTGCACCTGGTCACTAGTTAAAATCCGTGGGCACCCAAAATGAGTGATGATATTCTAAAAAATAAACCTGACTTCTATATATGTAGAGAAATCCTTGACTGTTTCTACTTCGACCTAGCGAGTGATATAGTCTGTAGAAGTTATGATGTACTTGGCCTTCGAGTGCTTGGATGGTGGCTTAATCGGTCCTAGGAAGTCAATTGCCCATTTCTCAAAGGATTGGAGATCCTAAACAAGATGCAAGGGAAACTCGTCTTTGTGTGACGTCTTACCAACCCTTTGACAAACATCACATGCTCTGGCATAATCCTTGGCATCTCTGAAGAAAGTTGGCCACCATAAACCTTCTTGAAGTATCTTCTATGTAGTTTATTTCCCTCCAACGTGTCCTCCTACAACTCCATTGTGACATTCCCATAAGATCTCAAGCCGCTCATGATCAAGGATGCATCTTCGAAGGATATTTTACAATCCTAACTTATACAATTGTATTGCGATCAAATGATAGTCTACAGCACATGCCACCATATGCCTCTTCTGAGTTACAAAATACCCATCAGGCATAGTACAAGTAGTGAGAAACAATGCAATATCAGAGAGGTAATTCGAGATAGCCTCAATCTTAAAAATATCTGCATCTGGGAGTTGATCATCTACAACTCTTCCACTCTCTCCTTATTACAATCGAGATATATGATCGGGGCCAACATTTGATTTTCCTAGTTTGAAAATGACTTCAAAGGAAAAGTCTTGAAACAACAACAACCATCTACAAAGTATCCCTTCTACCACAGGCTTATTGACTATGTATTTCATAGACGAATGATCAGTAAATAATTTAAAATGACCTCCTAGAAAACAATGTCTAAATTTTTGTAGAGCATAAACCATTTCTAAAACTTCCCTTTCAATGGTAGTGTAGTTGCGCTCCGCTTGAGAAATCTTCCTACTAGAAAAATAGATGGGATGATCCACATTTCCTTCACCAGGTTGTGCAAGGATTGCACCCAAAGTAATGCCAGAAGCATCGATGTGTACATGGAATTCCACCTTCCAGTTCAGATATATCAGAATAAGGGTAGTACTCAACTTTTCTTTGAGGATTTCAAAGGCTTGATCACACTCTAGCTTCCATTTGAAGGCTTTCGATTTCTTCAACAAGTTCTCCAACGGGGTAGTTATGCTTGCGTAATTTATGATAAATTTGCGATATTATCCAGTGTGACCCAACGATGACCACAATTGCTTAGTATTCATAGGAGGAGGCATATTCAGTATCACAACAACCTTTGTAGGATCAACCAAAACTCCTTCCATGCATACTATATGTGCCAACAAATTTCCAAAAGGTACAAAAAAGATACACTTCTTTAGGTTCAAAGAAATATGTAGCTTCCTGCAACGGTCAAACGTCATTCATGGTAAACCTATGTGCTCCTTCAATAAAATATATATTGTCCATTCATCTAGATACACCTCAAGGAACTTGTGAATAAAATCCCAAAAGGCAACAATTACAATTCAGGAGAAAATAGCAGGATAATTCTTCAGTCCAAAGGGCATGACATTATAAGCAAATGAACCCCATTCTGTAGTGAAAGTAGTCTTCCTCTTATCCTTTTTTGCAATTCTGACCTGATGATAACCTAAGAATCCATCTGTAAAATGATAAGCTTCATTTCTCACCACTTGATCAAGGACTTCATCACTAAAGGGAGTAGGAAAAAGGTCATGTAGATGAGCTGAGTTTAAACTCTTGTAATCCACACAAACTCTTATATCATTGATACCTTTCTTACTCTGTATCACAATAGGACTATTCCACTCAACCTCATCCACATGGAAAATCAACCCAACTGCTAACATTTTTTCAATCTCTTTCGTAACCTTATCTTTGAATCTTAGACTCAGGAGGTACGGTCTATTTTTTACTCGCTTAGCATCAAGTTTTCATTCTATCTTCATTTCTCATAAATATCCCTTAATCCCCTTCAACTTTGAAAATATCTTAGGAAATAGATCTCCATACTCCCACAACATAGCCTATATATCTGCCATTGTTTGCTCATCCTAATAGTCCCCTATAGATGTCATCTTAGGATGCTCCTTACTCCTGATATTTACTTTCTGCAACTTCATAGGTTGATTGTATGAGTTGTCGGTATCACCTGATATGGTATCCTTGACTTCCCTTATTCATGTGGATTCCTGAAAGGTTAAATATTTGAGCTCCTTCAACTCCTCAGGATATCCAGGGTCCTTGTCAAATTTAATACAATCCATGGGTATTCTTACAGGGGATGGGTACAGGATATACTCAAGCAAATTTCCATGCTCATAGTAGACTGCAAGTGGATTTTTAGTCTTAAATTAATTACTAAACAACATTTTCTCTATTTGTTGTAGTACAACTGTGATTTCAGAAGTTTTACCAAAAAATGAAAAGTCATGGAAAAAATTATTCTGAAGTCTCTTCCAACATGATGTTTTCCTTCTTGTCTCCTTGTGCACGTACCAGGCCTTGGGAATTGTTCCCAAAGAGTGAAAGAATTGATGTGGCCACAGATAAGAGGGAAGTTGCACATCTTTCTATACTTTTAAACAATACTTGATGTGCTCAGCTAGGTCAGATAGACCATCATATATTTCCAAGGATAACCGCTGACCCCTCTTCTTCCGATATTGTCCCAGCCGGTGTACTTACATTAGCAGAAGAAACTGATGTTGTATGACTTCATTCTAAGATGAGAGAGTTCCTTTATGAGTATCCCATCACGTGGCTGGAGAAGACTTCATGGTTAGGTCAAGTGATAAGATTCTTTATTTTGATGCAACCTTACCCTCCATGTCAATGAGAAAACTATGCAGATCTGAGGTACCATCATAGGTTGGATACTCATTGATGTCCATTTTGATCCACCTTACCGATCAGACAATTGTGCAACGCATGGATAAATTTTCATACCGACATTTTTTCCAATCGTTGAATGTTTCTTCAAAGTATTCATCTGCTGACTAGACATTTCTCCAACTAATTGATCCATCCACAATAGGATTGAGGTAATCATCCTATTTCCCTGTAGTGAGAGAATACAACGGATCTATGACGTCTCCCTCCATATTATCATCATTTGGTTTGGTATACCTTGGACCTGTTGATGATTACAACGTTGTGTGACATTCTCCATTTCGTTCTCTTCTGGACTGAGTTGAGTCGATTTGTGAGAGGGCCCATGTGATGGGTGTGTCGTTCTCCTCTGGAATGAGTTGAGACGATGTGTGCCCATGTGATGGGTGTGCATCAGACTCTGGACTGAGTTGTTATGATGTGTGGTCTCTTGTCTACTCCTCTGTACTGAGTTGAGATGACTTGAGATGGTCTCCTGCCCTGTACTCCTCTGGACTGAGTTGAGTCAACTTGAGATGGTCTCCTCCCTTGTACTCCTATGGACTTAGTTGAGTCGGCTTGAGATGACTCTCCATATGGTACTCCTGTGGACTCAATTGAGTGATCTGTTGAGAGTGACATCCCTGTGGGTGAGCACAGGTGGATGTGTCCCTAGTGGCTGAGCACTAGAAGATGTGTGTGATCCCTTGCTATATTTTCATAGAGAGAGACTTTGGTAAAACCCTAGTTGGGTTGTAAAGGGTACAAGTCGGACCCACCATGTGAAAGATAATCAATATTGTGTAATTATTAATTATATTATTAAGTTGTATAGGTCGGCCTATTGTGCCAATAGACACATCATTTGATGTGATAGGTTTTGTATAAATAAGAGTGGATCCCCATTGTGGATCACACTCACTTGTCATGTCATAATTTTAGAAATTGAGGTATGAAATTATGAGGATTGCAATTCACAATTCTCTAGGAGTTAGGTTTCCCAGTCATAGCAACACCCTGTTGTGTGCTAGGATTGGTGGTGGATGGTGGATCTTCTCTTGGCAGTATAATAAAGGATTGTTGGGTTTTTCCCTTGGTTGAGAAGGGTTTTCCTAGGATAAACTCGTGTGTTCTTGTGCATGGCTATTCTTCTTGTGATCTCGGTTTACTGCAAGTATTGTATTGTGTTGTTGAAATCATTGTTTATGGTTCATTTCATGCTAAAATTAAATAAACTACATGCATCAGCTTAACCATCAAAACTTAATATGGTATTAGAGTAGTACTTGAAGATGACCCTCATGGACATCTAAAGGCAGCTAGACCCCATCGCTAGTGTAAGGAAAAAGGCCAGACCCTCCCTTAATTCTGTGGTAAATTTTAAAGGTTGTCCACAGGCATATTATATTGGGTCGAGCCCTATTTAAGGTCTTAAAAGGACCACGGTATGGGGAGACTCCTCTAGGGTTGTCGCAGAAGATTCCTAACAATAGACCCTTAAAACCGCAGACCTAAAACAAGTTGCAGTTTGGGTTCTTGAAGGACATCTGGGGCAGATCTAAGGTTTGTTTTGAAACTAATCTGAAGAAAATTTCTGAGTTACATTTGATGAGCTTCAGACCCATTTTGAGGAAAATTTTTTGGCAGAGATAAGGTGCAAGTCTGAGGTGGTTAAGGGAAAATATCTAGGCCTATCCTAAGGCCATTTTTGAACAAGTGATATGTTGGTCAGTTTGCACAGGTTTTGTCATTAATGTCAAACTTGAAGCTGCACGGTGGTTCGTTGAGAGTTCCTTCGGAATTCGGGAATTCGGAGGTTGCAAGTTGAGAGAACCTTCGACATCACAATACGTGAAATCAAAAAATGCGAAGTCCCAATGAGATTGAAACTGCACGGTGGTTCGCTGAGAGTTCTTTTGGAATTCGGGAATTCGGAGGTTGCAAGTTAAGAGAACCTTCGACATTGCAATACGCGAAATCGTGAAACGCAAATTCCCGATGGGATCAGGACCGTCTAATCACGAAAGTCCGCGGGACCATTGATCGGAGAAAAGTGGATATCAGGAAACTAGAAGTCAAAGGAAGGAAATGCGATAGCATTCCAACTCGCAAAATGTCGAAATGCGAAAATCCGAAATGATGAAATATGAAAGGCTAAAACGCCGAAAAATGAAATCGTGAAATGCGAAACCACAACTTAATCTCCATTTTAGAGTTTTGGATACCGGGAGTTGGAAGTGTCGAAACAATTCATCACAGTAATGTCGAAATACCGAAATGTGAAATGCCGAAATATCGGACTGTTGATCTGACTCCATTTCGGAGTTTCGAATACCAGGAGTTGGAAGTGTCAAGACAGTTCACCACAGGAATGCCAAAATGCCGAAATGTGAAACGCATTTTATTTAAGCCTTTGGTCATAGCCAATGGATATATGGTTTAGCACAAGTGGTTTGCCGAAGCGCTCAAAGGTTATTCAAAACAAATGCATGTTCATTGAACGGTGTTGGTTAATTATTTAAACTGATTGTGTGGATACTGTACTTCTTGATGCCTTCACCAATAATGATCATTGTAAGGTAGTTATTCAGTTATTGTAACTTAATCTTCGAAGCCTGAGGGTTCGTTTGTACGCGCTGAAGCTACAGGAAGATATATAAAGTGAATATTGCAAGAAAAGAAAGGGTTAGACGATTATGGAAGATATATGGCTCTGCAAAATTTGAGAAAGAGAAAAGACAGAGGAGGGAAGACACATACACAGATTGATAAATCTAAGTGGTCTGGTCAAGAATGAATTGTGCAGAGAGGATTTGAATGCTTAATCTTTGACAGAGTAGATAAAGAGTTGGTTTGCAGGTTCTTAGTGCTAGAGAATGATTTCAGGGTGGTAGGGAGGAGAAAGGGGAGACTGTAAAAGTATCATGTACAAGTTGGTGCTTGTACATCTAGGAGTTGTAGCTTCCATTCAGTAGGTGCTGAAGAAACAGAGGTAGCAGCCTCATCTGGGTTGTAGCTCAGATAAAATAAGAATGTAAAAAGGAGTTGGAACTATCCTTTCATTCATAAGAAGAAGAGGTTTTTCCCTTTTGGGTTTCCTCATGAAAAATCACTGTGTCACTGTTTCATTTATGTGATTGTATATTTATCGGTTAAATGTATTACTGCAAGTTAAATGTTAAAGGCATGATTTATTGATTAATAAGTAATCTTCTTTTAAAATGAAAGAAATTTTATACAACTGATTCACACCCCCCCCCTCTCAGTTGACTTATCATGTTCAACAATTGGTATCAGAGCAGGTTACTTCAAGATATCAGTTTAACCACTGGAAGTTTTTGATTATTCATAATGGATAAGAAGTTAGAATTTACAAAACATGGATTGTCTTTGTTTGATGGTCATAATTATGCTTTTTGGAGTATCAGGATGAAGTTTTTTTTACAAACTCAAGGAGTAGATATCTGGCAGGCTGTACTAAATGAATATAAAGTCCTAGCAACCATTCCAATAGATGCTACAGGTAAGAGACTCTATGAGAGTAATTCCAAAGCTATGTATGCAATACTAGGAGGTCTAGTAGGGTCAGAATGTGTTAAAGTTATGCATTGTGCATCAGCAAAAGAAATATGGGATAAATTGAAAAATGTATATGAAGGAGACACTAAGGTAAAGAGTGCTAAGCTACAATCATATAGAAGTCAATTTGAAATCCTGAAAATGGAAGAATCTGAAGATATAGGTACCTACTTTCTTCATATTGATGAAGTTGTTAATACCATGAGAGGTCTAGGAGAAACAGTTAATAATAATATTATTGTGAAAAAGGTACTTAGATCACTTCCTGCAAGATTTTATTCAAAAATATCTGCATTAGAAGAAAGAACAGATCTTGATACTTTAGAAATGGATTAATTACATGGAATACTAACAACATATGAGATGAGAACCTTTGGTGAGAATTCTTTCAGGAAAGAAGCAGCTTTCAAGGTAGCAAAGAAAGATAAGAAAAAGGTTGAAATGGAAATCAACAGTCATGAGGAGTCAGAAGGTGATGTGGAAGAAGCAAATTTTGTTAAAAATCTGAAAAGAGGTACTGGCAAGTATAAAGGTAAGCTTCTTCTGAAATGCTTTGGTTGTGGTAGAATAAGACATTTTGCATCTAAGTGTCCTTACAATAAGCATATTGATAATGAAGAAGACAGTGATAGAAAACCTAAGGAATTCAAGAATAGACATAAGAAGTTTT
>SNQJ01S0187727.1:0-18434 GCA_010110895.2 Picea sitchensis | reverse complement strand
ATGTTCACAGAAATCAAAATAAAGAGATCAATTAGACATACCTTCAACCATACCTTTACCATGTAGTAGTCGAAGACCCTTCTCTCCGATATGCCCCAGTCTTTGATGCCACAACATAACCTTTTCTCCAAAGACTGTAGGATTTCTTACTTCTTCAACTTCAATATCAGGAACAATGGAGCTATTACACCCATCACTAATAGTGCTTCCTATCATCTTATACAGAGTTCCAAACCGAACTCCCTTCATCAACACCATTTCTCCTCGAACCATCCTGCAAGTTCCCTTTTCAAAAATTGTTTTTACCCCAACATCTTCCATTTTTCTTACAACAAACAAATTTTTGGCCATACCTGAGATGTGTAGAACACCAGGAAGTGTTATAATCCTTCCATCTATGAGTCTCAACTTTACCCTTCCTTTTCCTATGATTTTGGTTGTCGAATCATTACCCAAGAAAACATTACCTCCATCATACTTTTCATATTCGCAAAACCACTCCCTGTGGGGAGTCATATGAAAGGATGCACCTGAGTCAATCAACCATGCCTGATGATCTGCATGTGTGCTTGAAGAGGCCAGGTACACATCCCCTCCTTCTTCCTTGGAGGTCTTTTCTTCTGTAGAAGAAAATTCTTCAAATCCCTTCTTTTCTCAACTTTGGATCTGTTTGCTTCTTGTAGTTGCCCTTGTTTTCCACCTCCAACAGCACCTACAAACTTTCAAGAGATTTAGATCTACATTAGACTTAGATCTCCCACTTGAGAGAGTAGATTGAATCGATTTCTTTCACGGGAGCATCCTCTTGAAAATAATCGTCACGTACTATGTCTTCCATATTCTTTCGTCCTCATCTCCTAAGACAGGATGGGATACTTCTTCAAACTTAAAGTTTTATTACTACCTATGTACAAAACTAGACTATCCCATGAGTGCAGTTAAGAACCTAACAAGTAATTATACATTTATCTTCATCACGAAATTTTTAATATCCATGGATACTAAGCGACTACAATATTAGAGGCATTCAAATGCTCATGAGTCTCCATCTCATCCCTCAAGTTGTGTAACTTATTTCTCAGGAATAGTTTATTTACCGGGGACAAATGATACAAATTCCCCAACTTCTCCCATAAATCCTTGGTTGCTTCCCTCCGACACATTGATGTCACGGGTGGAGAACCTGTCAATTGTGCTCTTTGCCTTAGATTCGTCTTTTCAGGTCATCTTTAGAAGTTCATGTAGGTGCAATTCTTAGATCCATCGCGATACACTAATCTCTGTCCACAAAAATATCTTCCATCTTGAGCTTCCTGACTCAAAAGATTTTCATATTAAACTTCTCGATCTCCATCTTGAATTGCTTGCCATTTCTTTTTACCCGAAAACTCAATACCATAGATCTCCCACCATAAAAAGGAAACGTATAGTCCCAAACTGAGCCATAACAAAGGTCCCCACAAAATATGTAAATCTCGATACCAAATGTAAATTCTAAAATTGTACAATATTGTAAACATATATTCAAAAAAGATACAATGGCAAATACAAACATTACACAGATTTTTCCTTTGGAAACCCAAAGCAGGAAAACCAGCATATATTATATTCATACATTTGTGTTACATTGTTTACAATACAATATACATATAGAACGATGACATCAAAACCCTAACAATGACACGGATTAGTCATAAACCCTAACGGTGACTGGATTGGTCAAAACCCTAATTCCTGTCGGAAATGAAAACCATCGTGTAAAACCATGTGCCCGAAAAACCACCTATTTATCATGTGGTCCCAGAAATATGTCGTCGAAATAGGACTACCTAGGGGATCAATGTTTCCGGGGACTTCGAATATGCACTGACCTCCAGGAATGAGCAAGGAGAGATGGGAATTACGTTTAATTTGGGGTATTTTATTTTTTGTTTCTTTTATATATATCATTTTATGTGAATCAAAGTATGCTGCTATGTATCTTCTTATCTACATATGTGGGGCCCGATTCATCAGCAGTTTACATTGGTGAGGCAACTTCCCACCGATGAAATTGCACCAACAATGGCCAATGGGACCAGCGGTAGCAATGGGGGGACCTCCGGCCGGAGGTAGAGAGAGTATTGAGGCGGGTGAACCTCCTGCGCTCAGCTCCACAATGCCTATGCTTCCGAGGTCGGATCTCCACCATCTGTCTAAAGCACTCTTGTAGTTGGGTTGCAGGATATGGGTCTAGCTTTTGGTGGTGGAAAAATCCGGTGGTTCATTATGGAAGGGGCCAGCAGGGCCCGTTGCTTAGGACTACTTGTAGCCATAGAACTCTTTGTATATTTTTGGGGAATAAGCCCTATGGTGTATACCGGACATATAATTTTTTGAGGTGCTCGCTCCCACCTTTGTACTCTGAGAATTTCGATATATATATTTACATATTTATCTTTTTATGTCTTGGATTACATTTATTTACATGTGTATGTGTACGTTTGCTTTCTCTTACGTTATTGTGCAATGTGCCAATATAATGCATGATTAGCTAGAGTATCACGTGATTTGATACAATCTCCTAGGAACATGGATATATGTGTGTAATCAAGCATCGTTCTAAGAGACGTAACCTAAGAGACTATCGGTTTAGATTGGGATTGTAAATCACGGTGAAACCCCATTTAACTAGGACATAACCGGTGTGCATCTAAGTAGACTCGAAGGTGAGAGATACCATACAAAAAAGCGTCACGAAGAAACTATATTATTGCGACTGTACTTGTGACATATGTTTTTGGCATCACTAGACATATACCTCCAGAATATAACAACTAACCCTGAGGCGTAAATATTACCCAAGATGCAGAGACAAACCTCCGCATGTGTCGACTAGCAACGTCCGCATACCCAACAAACACATCAGAATCACTTGACATCTACCATAGTGAAAAAGATGAAGTAAATAATGACACATCCATAAAGAAAAAAGACAAAACTAAGCGTATGAGACTATACATATGTCTGATAAGTCACCCAAAGGCTGATAGACCTGTAATTAATAATTCTTTAGGTAGATTCCATTTCTAGGCTTTGACAAAGCTTTCCCCTCAAAGTCAACTAGACGATAAGTGCCTTTTTTTTAGAACCTCTTTTATGATGAAATGTATGAACCACATGGGTTTGAATTCCACCTTGAGGATCCTTATCTTGAGAATTAGAGTGAGCCGGGACCAAGTGTAACTATGAGAAAATACAAGGGAAAATGGATTGATTATATTGACACTTGACTCATTGCATGTGAGCCTCATTAGCCAAGGCAACATGTCCATCGTTACAAGCCATTTGCTTCGAGAAGATAAATAAAAGCGTTCCTCTCGGCGATGAGATATGCGGAAATAAGCATCTTGCCAACTTCAGAGATCTTATCTTGCATTCTATAGGCAATACTGCTTCAAACCCATAAGCTAGTTGAAAAGGTGAGAAACCAGGTGCAGTCTTCTGAGACGTTCAGAGGCCACAATGTCGAGTACATTGAATGCACCAATTTGACAATTGAGCGATCATTCACTGTAGAATGGTCTTGAAAGACTTGCTTCCACGACCATTAGTTGTGGGTAATAAGGTGATGAATCTTTGTTGCCTCAACCCAAGTTTTGATGTTAAATGAAACATCATTTTGTTACGAAAGTGATTGCCATGGTTAGTGAAAATCTCCTTTGGAATTCCGAACCTTGATATTATACGGTTAAAACAAACAAGAAGATATTTGTTGTCTCTCCATCATCCTTGAGCGTTGGCATAGCTTCAATACTTTGTGAAGTAGTCTACTGCTCTGATGATATAATGGTGCCCCCTAAATTTTGGGGGTGGCATGTAGTATAATCAATCCCCACTTAGTGAAGTGACCCAGCTGTAATGACATGAAACATAGGGCGGGTGTGCCCTCATCTTCTAAAGAGAAGATGAGCGCAGTGGCACTTCTTGCCCGATTCAATGCAATCTTTGATCAACGTCGGCCAAAACTAACTATCTCATAGAATCTTTGGGTTGTTGCCAACCCGGACAAATGACCGCCACAATACTCGGTCTTGGAGTCATTAAGTATGAGTTCACTTCTTCACAGTGAGACAGATGAAGGATACAATATACCACCTAAACGATAAAAAGTGTCCTCAAGTATGAGATAGTTTTTTTTTCCTAATGGGGCCTCGTCAATGCTCATCATGAGAAGCCGGCGGGGCACTAGAAGTCACGGAGATGAACTAATTATCTCATACCGAAGTCCGAAGATGAAATCTGAAAAATCTCTCCTTTAATCGGTGATTCTTCAAAGCATTAACATCACGGAGTTCCAGCCCAGAAGATGCGAGATAAGTTCCATGAATAGCGACTTTTGAATTTGTGAAATACAAAATCCAATTCAAATTTACGGAGGATAAAATCATCTGTGATATTTTAGTCAATTACACATCGATGTCCAACATGTATTAGAACGGGTTCACAACAACATGATGATTGTGGTCTTGCGAAACAAGATATATAGTGATGGAATTGCTAGACAACATGTATTGATGCCAACACAAGATTTTCAACGTGAGATTAGTTGAGTTCCGGTTAACCAAGCCTAAAACCAAGTAATAAATGACATATTCTTCAAGCATATCATCCTATTGAACCAAGAACATACCGATGGTCGACTACGCTACAACCGAATACAATAGTAAATCTTCATTATAATTGGTTGGACGAAGTAGAGGGCCAGATGTGAGGGTGCGTTTCAATGCCGAGAATGGGGCAAGAAGATTCATCCCAATGGAAGCGACACTCTTTTGATGCGTGAATAAACCCTTTAGTGATCTCCGAGTATGGTTTTTTGATAAAATGCCAAAGAAAATTAGCTTTTCCCTTACCAGGCTAAGGGGAATTTGTGCACGAGGGAGGCAATTAGAGTATCGCCTCAACCTTTAGAGAATCAGAACACATGATCCTGTTGTTGAAACTATGAAACCCTAATAGATGGCTTCGACATCATGCAAAACTACATTTGTTGGGATTCAATCGAATCACGATGGTGGCGACATCGGCTCAAGATGAATTCGGTGAGGTGGGTTATCATCTCTCTTACGGTATACACGATGCTAAGTCATCAGGATAAGCCTCTCGAATATGTGTTTGAGATCGTGGAAAGAAAAGACATGGCGGATTGAGAAGTGGCTCCAACATTCTTTAGGCCAAAGGCATCTTAGATGAGTAAATGTACCCTATGGACAACTAAAATTTGTTTTATCCTGGTCTTGAAGCTTAATCGGTTATGGATTGTATCCCAAAAAAACGATCCATGAAAGTAAAGACCTCACAACCTTCGCATTCATCGACGATCACGGTCGATGAATGTGTGGGTAAGTTATCCTTTGGACATGCCTAGTTCAAATCATAGAAGTTCATTTTACATACGAATCCATTCCTTCTTTTGTTGAGCGGAATGGGATTTGACACCCATTGAGTCCAGCTAAGCGGGGTAGATGAAACCATCTTTGATTATTTTCTCTACTTCGGACCTAACAACTGCTGCTTTCCGAGGATTATTAATGAAGCTATAACGTTGGCTTAAAATTCGAGTAAAGTCGTTATTTAGGTGTTAAAGCGATTCTTGGGTCTATTCGACATTTTCTCACCAGACCGAGGAAAAACTTATAAAATTATTTAAATAAATCATTTATAGATTTGAATCTCCTTTCCCGAGGGAAGCGTCTGAAGACATTCTCCACAATGATAGGGGTTCTAGAGAGATATGGAATGGGTATCATTTTAGCGATGGTTTCCATATTACCCTCAACATAAAATACATGCATAGCTAAGGATTAATAGGCCAAGACCTATCTCTAGTCATCGTCAACACAAATTCTCACCTTGCATCTATTCTTCTTAACTCTGTGAGAAAATAAGATCTATGATGGAGATCATCTTAGGTTCTGTCTGGACAAGTCAATGCTTCTATAATTTCCTCGTTAGAGGAAAATACCAAGTCTAAAGAATCAACAGTAGAAAGGGAATATTGAGCCCAAACAGGCTCTAGAAACAAATCTAATTCTTGTGCAGGAGTTAGATCAGAGTTAGCTTGCTGGACTAAAGAGTACAAAAATTCTTCTATCGACAAGGGCATGGACATGCCAAAATACCTATCCCTTCCATCAAGTCCTATGGGGAAGGAAGACTCCACGGATCACTAAAGTAAGTAGTGCGGAACGAAGAAACATGGAAAACCTCAGCCTCGTGGTGAGTCGATACAAACTTGACACCGCCTTGAGGAGGAGGATAATCAAAAGTACCCATCAAAGGAGGGCATAAACCAACCTACATTGGCGACCGTCATGGGTTATCAATCGCCGGGACCATGCGTTCCCGGATGAAGTGTCGGGGCAGGAGAAGGATAATTAATCAATGGACACGATATGGCCCTCATGTGGAAACAACAAGACCCGAGCTGTGAGACCAGCACATGCATAGCATCGATCCAACTAATTCTATCCAAGAGATTGTAGTCGAGAGGTCATCGACTACTTCATGTTGTACGTAGGGTACTCCTCCTAGTTATTTTGAAAATTCTTTTTTTCCTATGTTTGGGCAGAGTATGTTCTTGCATCTTGCAGGACTTGGGAGAATATAAACCTGTCCAGAATATTAAGAAATCAAGGATAGATAGATCTCCTTGTTTGGATTGGGATTTAGCAGTGGAGTTCTTTGATGGATCCTCACGGGATTTGGGAAAAAAGTGTGAAGAACATACTAAAGTTCAATTATTAGGTACTTAAAGAGATCTAAAATGGATTGTGGGAGCAGGACCAACACTAAAGTAGATAAAGAAGGTTACAAGACTATTACTAGTAGGATATTCTAAGATCATTATTGGTTGGTTTAATAATGTCAATAACTATAAGGTTCTCTCTTCTGACCATGGATGGAAAAATCCTTAAAAGGTTGAGTGGAAGTTTTCTTCAATTTAAAGCACATTACATCTACATATCATTTAACAACGTCGTTGATCAGATGTCCAAGGAAGAACTACAACTGGATGGGGAAGGTGTTTTCTCAAAATTCTTGATGGATAGGGGATCTATGAAGAGTTTCCACAGTTAAAGAATACTTGTACAAGCAGGGGAAAATGTGGTTTTGGATAACTCACTCATAAAGAATCTAGTTGTTGTTTTTTGTGTTTTGATAGATTTGTAATTAAGGTATAAACCTTATGGGTTAATGTTGTTGTATATGGTTAGTTAGATATATATTAGTGAATTTTTTATGTTGGGAAACAACCATGAGCTGGCTCTGTTGATACAAGGTAATGTTTTTTAGGGAACGAGACTTATTATATTTATAATATAAATAATTTTGTTTTTAAATGTTTAACCATATAAAATTATGTTAAATTTTTTTTTAAATAATTGAAATCTGTTTCCAAAACATATATATATATATATATATATATATATATATATATATATATATATATATATATTAAAAATAATATAATTTTTTTTTTTTTTTTTTTATCATTATTATTAATATACAAGAAGTCAAAATTACCCACTCTTAATTGACAATGGGTCACTTATATTGAGATTTAAAAAATAATTAATTTTTTTTTTAAAAAGCAAATATAAAATTATATATATATAATAAAAATAATATATAATTTTTGTTATTATTTAGAATAACAAAAGCTATATTGGTTAAGATTTATAATAAAAAGAGCTACATAGGTTACGATTTATAATAAAAAAGTGTTGCATAAAAATTTTTATATATGTTAAATTATATATATATATATATATATATAATAAAAATAATATATAATTTTTTTTTATTGTATATATAAAATAACAATAAGTATATTGTTATTACTTAGAATAACAAAAGGTATATTGGTTAAGATTTATAATAAAAGAGTTACACATAAATAAATAAATAAAATAAATATATATATATATATATATATATATATATATATATATTGTTATTTTAAGTACACTTATATATTATTTTTATTTTACAAACAATTTTAAACAAAATTATTATATTATATTTATAAAAAAAAATATATATTATTTTTATTTTATTATTATTATATATATATCATTGGAAATATATACTTAAAATAACAAAATTGTGGTTAAAATTTGTAATAAAAGGAAGCAACATGTAAAAATTTATATATATTCAATCGTATATATCAATAAATATTCCATAATTACATATCAATAAAAACATGATAATTGATATAGATGAGTGAAGTTTTACCAAATTCAGAGGGTTCTAAGAAGCTTATATGCTTGTAAATTCTTTTTAGGCATATTCAGCTCATTCAAAACATTATATGGCATTTTTTATAAACGGGAATATATCTATCCATATCAGAAAGAAACATGTGTTTTATCAAAATTAATTTAACCACGTTTGTCCTAAAAAATGGACCGTAATATAAGGTTTGTAACTTTATTCGTCCACTTTGACATAAAATTTTAACCAAATTCTTTAATTTAAATATGGGATTTAAAATATGAAAATAACACAGATCCATCGAATTACAACCAAAATTTAGGAAAAAACTATTTTGTCCAAAACATAACGTTTACCATGCTCATAATTTTCAGAACTGTTTCTGGCATCAAACGCGTGGAAGCTCAGCTCAGCTGTGGAAATTCACATTATAAAAATTTAATATATATATATATATATATATATATATATATATATATATATATATATATATATATATATATATATATATATATAATTTACAATTATAAGAAAATAATTAAAAAGTTATATAAGTATTTTATTTTATTATAGTGTTTTAGTTTTATTTTGTATTTCATATAATTATTGTATTAAAATATTTTTAATAGACACCTATACAACTATAAGCAACTTTGTTGTTAATTTCATTATTTTTTCCTTCTTTTAATAAAATATAATGTTTTTATTTTTATTTTTATATGGACAAAGATATTATAAGCAATTTTGTTGTTAATTTTTATTTATTTTCTTCTTTTAATAAAATGAAAATATTTCTATTTTTTATTTTCTTATATGGACAAAAATATTAGTGTGCATTAAAAAATGATATACAACCTTTCTAATGAGTTTAAATTTGAAACATCCAATGTTTTAGTGAACACTCCAATAAAATTGAAAAATTATTTAGACACTTTCTTTATGTTCCTTTATTAATATTGTTTGTAAAATCATGCCATGAACTAATCTTAAAACTCTTGGTAATATTTATATGAATATAAATATTTTTTTTTTTTTTTTTTTTTTTTTTTTTTGTTATTTTTTTATATGAATATAAATATTTATTAGTTTAAGAGATTAACTTAATCCTTCAAAAACAAAATTGTTAGTTTTTCATTAATGTTATGATAGTACATGATTGGAACAAAATATAAATTCATATTGAATAATAAAATTAAAACTATATTGTTCTTCATTAGTCATATCAATTTTATATTAATTAAAACAATCATTCACATTATTTTTCATTTTATTCCTTATTCAAGTAAATCAGTAATTATAAATCCATATTATTTATATCTATCTTATATTAATTAAAACAATCACTCATATTACTTTTCATTTTATTCTTATTCAAATGAAATCTAGTGCTATGAATCCATGTATTCATATATATGTATATTAATTAAAGCAATCTCATTATATCCTTTTCATTTTATTCTTATTCAAATAAATTTGGTATTTATGAATCATAATTTCCATATAAGTTTTGGGTTATAAATCAATCAATGTAATCTTAATTTATATAAATAGTTAATAAATTATATTTATAAATCAATTATTATAATCTTTCAAATAAATATTAAACTGGGCATCAAATGAATTTTTATATTGAAAAGGCATTTCTATACATTTTGTTGGACAATGAGGGGAATTGGCTAACGGCATGTTTTAAGAAGTTTCTTTATTTTAAAGAGGTTTCCTTTGGAATGGATAGAGTCATTGCAATATTTTTTAAGAATAATATGTATAATATTTTCTATGTTCGTAAGATTTCATGTTGATTGTAGAACTAGCTTTTTTACATATGTTCATTGAAATTTATATTATGAATTACTTTACAAATGGATGGAATTTATACGATGGATTACTTTACAAATGGATGGAATTGCATTTTTTGGGATGTTCATTTGGTCCATGACATGATAATTTAATTTATGGTTACTGCCTCCTCTACTAACTTCCGATTTTGAAATCAACTAGTTTAAATATTGGGAAGTAAATGAACATGATATTCCATTTCTTGTTGTCGAATATTGTGACCATTGTTGGGAAATGGCGACGTGTTACTGGTTGATTTTCAACAAGAATGCGAACATCAAAATATTTAATTCCAGAATTGTTGAGTGTCTCGAGGCTAGAGAGTGGTTACGGAAATTTAAAATAACTAAGTAACATGGTGGTGAGAATGGAGTCATAAACTCATTTTTACTTTAAAATGAAAATTTTAAAGTGTTATATGTGAATATTTCTAGATGATTATTATGAATGTTTTTTTAATGATTATTACTACTTTAGTTTAGGAAATTTCATCATTAAGAATATATTATTTAAATTAAATAGAGGTGATTAATATATTTATATTTTCAATTTTATTACATTGAAAGGAACTTTGATAACAAGGTCATAGACTTTGTAACAAATTCAAGTATAAAACATCCTTTTAGGGTTGGTTAAAAATGCACTAAGTGATGCATATACTACTCAATATGATCTTCCTAGACCTTAAAAAATCTACTTCTACGTTCCCTCACGTTGAATGTTGAAGCAATGGTTATGTCTTTGCTTATCATTGAAATGAATTGTTTAGACCCAACAAAATACTTATAGATAATAATAATCATTTGTTGCCTTTAGTGGGAATGGGTGAATTCAAAGAGGTTAAGATCTTGTATAATGAAATGTTTAAATGTTTAAATTTATTAATTAGTTTAAGGCTAAAAATGGATGATGTGAAGGAAAAGGAATAGCATTATTTCGAATAATAATAGATATGTGATAAAAAAGACGATATGGATTGAATGTTAGGAAAGATATGCAATTGAATCTTGTTAGGAAAGATATGCAATTGAATCTTGAAGGGATTTCAGTTCACGAACATGATATTTTTATTGATGTTTGTTATAGCTACGTTATTAGGCCATTCAAATTTGAAATGCACTATTGAGTCCAAGGTTTGAGCCTATGGGGTAAAGAAAGCCAATTATTATAATTGTTCTGTAAATGAGAGCCTATTTTTCATGGAATCCAAGCTTATGAGTGTTGTGAGGTAAAGAAAACCGGTTATTATAATTCTAGTGCACATGAGAGCTTATTCTCACGGAATCCAATCTTATGAGCGCTTGTATGAACTTTCGTTTTCTTTTGAAGTTCCTATATAGATGACTATGTATGGAATAGATGTGTATTATCTTCAACTCCTTATTCAATTTATCCCCATGAAAGAGATGAAGAATGATTAGTGCTAACCAATTTTTTTTATACTTCTCCATTGTTAAGAATTTGTGTAATATATCTCAAAGAATAGGACCATTGTTGATCTAGGATCAATAAAATCATAATTATTCTAATGTTTATTTTGTATGGTTCTAGGACATGGGAGTATGATATGACTACTCAAACTAATGTTACATAATTTTAGAGGTATAGAGTTAAACATTTTTATAGATGTGTATTATCATCAACTCCTTATTCAAGCTACCTCCATGAAGGACATGAAGCGTGACTAATTCACAGCCAATTTTTTTTATATTTCCCCATTACTAAGAATCCATGTAAGATATCTCAAATGGTATGACCATTATCAATCTAGAATTGATAAAATTACTAATACTATTCTGCATGGATTCTAGAGTAAATAATTAGGATATGATTGCTCAAACTACAAGTAAATAATTTGAGAGGTATATACAACCAAATCAAAGCATTGGGAAACAAAATCAAAGTATTAGTCTATGAATTTAATCTCATAGGTTTTATAATCATATCAAATCTATAATTGGCATAATAACACATAAGTGATAGCTAGAAAAATCATACTAAATTCTATTTTGTTCACTACTTTATAATTTTTTCATTGTGTTCTTGAAGTCCCACAATCATTTTGAGTGTCAAATACTACATTATTATATTATGTTGTTGCAGTCCCCAGTCGATACACTGACTCAGGGACTCATTGATGTAAACTTTTGACCTATACACTATTGATGACAGTGGTGTTGCACTTAGGCGTCGTCCTCCAACTCAACAGGGAAGCCATATAGGTGCAGTGTAAACCTCTGAGTATTATATATGAGGTTTTTTCTTTCTCATCTTAGTATGATCTTTAAATTTTTGTGAAAAGACATTATTTTCTTTCAAGTCCATTGTTCAATCACATGGATGCATAACGACCTAAAAGGATATTTAAATTGGAAAGAAGAATATATTGAAGATTTTTACACAAATGTTTAGGAAACAAAACTTATACCAATTCATTACAAATGTTTACACAAATCTAGATTTAAGTTCACGATAAGTACATATAACAACCTATTCTACTTATAAGTAACTCCAACTTACCTTTCCTCATATCATGCATATTAAAAAATATGCCTCAACAATAAGCTCATATATATATATAGCACTCCCTTCCATTACAAGACCAGGTTCTCTTGGCATGCAACACTTTCTAATTACCATTCATGTGAACCTCGTGAACTTCATGCAAGTAAGATAGGATAAGCAGTATTTCTCTCGGCATGGAGAATTTTCTAATTACCATTCATGTGGACCTCGTGAACTTCATGCAAGTAATATAGGATAAGTAACCATGTGGAAAAGATGCTAAAATCCATGTTTATAGATGCTAAATCCATGTTTATAGATGAAATTATACTTTTTATTTAAAATGAATTTGTACATAGATATATATTGATTGTTTTATAGAAAGATAAAATTGAGTGTTGTTTGACCTTTATAAGGGTAGAAATTGTTTATATACAAAACATTTAATGTGAATAGACATTCCATCATTAATAATAACACTCAACAATTATTTTAGACACATTCTTTATAATTCTTTGGTTCATATGATTTGAGCATATCAAATTAGCACCACTTAACTAATCTTATAAACACTTGAAATGATATTTATAGGAATATAAATATTTATTAGTCTAATAAGTTTATTAGTTAAAAACATTTGGAATGCTATTTATATGAATATAAGTATTTATTAGTCTAAAGAGTTAGCAATCCTTTAAAGAGATAATGTTATGATTTTTTACTTATTTTATGATGGAAGATGGTTGGAAAAAATTATAAATTTATGTTATATTGAAATGAAAACTATATTTAAAATCATCTTATTATTCATGTTAATCTTACTTATTAATAAAAAAATACACATATTGTTTTATTTTTATTCAACTAAATTTCATATTTATGAATTCGAAGATTTTAGAATTGTACAACTTATTTGTGGCTAATAACATTGAAACATCTACTCACGTTTAAGGAGTTGCCTATTTTAAGGGGTTTCTTTGGAATAGATAGGACATTGCAATACTTTTTAAGAATAGTCTCTATACTGTCGCTTAGGTCTTGTTTGTAAAATTACACTATGGATTATTGTGTAAATGGATGGAGTTGCATTGATGTTTTCTAATGTTTATTTGGGAAATGGTGACATGTTACAAGTTGATTTTTAACAAGAATGTTGAAAGCAACTAATTTAAACATTGAGAAGTAAATGGACATGATATGGATTTTTTGTTGTGGAATATTGTGAGCATTGTTTTGTAATTCAATAAGAAGGTTGAAAGAAACTAGTTAAAACATTAAGAAGTACAGATTTTTTGAGATGATATATGTCTCTTTTAATTGTTATCAAATTGAAAGGAACATTGATGACAAGTTCATGGACTTTGTAAATAATTATGGAGGTGGTTGATATATGTGGCCTTTGGTGTTGCTTACATCAAATTGAAAGGAACTTTCATGACAATTTCATAGACTTTGTGAAGAATTCAGGTATAGAGTATCCTTTTCACGATTTTTTAGCGATGCATATATAACTCAATATGATCTTCCTATAATTCAGAAATAGACTTCTATGTTCTTGCTAACATTAAGAGTGATGGTGAAGTAATGGCTATGTCTTTTCCTATCATTGTAATGAATTGTTTAAACCCAACAAAATACTTGATAGGTATTAATAATAATTTGTTTCCTTTGGGAATGGGTGAATTCAAAGAGGTTAAGATCAATGTTTAAATGTATAAATTTGCATAGTTAATTTTAAGCCTAAAAAGGGACGATGGAAAAGACATAACATTATTTGGAATAATAATAGATATGTGATAAAAAAGACAATATGGATTGAATGTTAGGAAAGAGATGCAATTGAATCTCGAAGGGATTGTAGTTCACCAACATGATTTTGTTATCTATGTTTGCTATAGGTAGGATATTTGGAGGATGAGTCCTAACATAGAACTCTATGACATAAAGAGTGGTTCTTGAAGTTGCACTAAGAAATTATTGGAATTTCAAATGCACTTTTGAGTCCAAGGTTTGAGCCTCTTAGGTAAAAAAAAGACAATTATTGGAATTGTTGATCCAGATAGATATGAGTGACCACCCACCTATTCAACTGGCTTGAAGAATAATTTTCCATTTTGAGTTTTCTATGGTTTTTGGGTCTTGAACTTCCCTAGGGCCATTTTGAGACCCTAGTGATGTTCATTTTTAATTTTTGAGGCCCAGGTGATGGATAATGGATCTATTTGGACCCGGTTGGAATGTGTTCTTCTTGGCTACACCTTTCCAGAGCTATCAAACACCCAAACCCGAGATGCGTGTGAAAAGAAGTTACACCCTCATGAAGTTGAAGTATCACTACCCCCATGAGGGCCATAATCCTTTTGGCATTTCATCTCTTGGGTTAGGGTTTTGGATGTTTAGGGTTTTATCATCTATGCTTTTTGATAAAAATTCCTTTGGATCCTCATTGTACTCATCTTCTAATTGTGAATGAGGTATCCATGGCGTCTTATTAGAGATGAGCGTGGGCATGACTTCTTGCCAAAGGCTAATCTTCTTTTTCCAAAATAATTCCATAAAGCACGGCTAAAATGGGGCTAATCATAATGGTCTTATAATTAGAGGGGTTAATCATAATGGTCAATAAATTTATTATTCAAAATATATTATTTATTTTATCACAATACATCTATCTATCATATATATATATATATATATATATATTAAATATTATACATATAGATATATATTGATTTTTATGGGAAAAAGTGAGGAATATTGATTGAGGTTTTTAGAAAAACTCTTTATAAAAAATTGAAACAAATTTGAAACATCCAATGTTTCTAGTGAACACTCAATAAAATTTAAAAATTATTTTCACTTCCTTTGCAATTCCCTTTATTAATAAGGTTTGGGCATGATAACTTATACCACTTGAACTAATCCAAAAACTCTTGAAATGATGTTTATATGAATATAAATATTTATTACTTTAAGGTGTTAACTTAGATAGTGAAATGATATTTTATATTTATATATGAATATATATATATATATATATATATATATATTTGATAGTTTAATGGATTAATTTAATCCTTCCAAAACAAAGTTGTTGATTTTTTCACTGATAGGTCTTGGAAAAAATATGAATTTATATTGAATATTAAAATTAAAAGAATATACAAAATCATTTGTAAATCAACTATATTGTTCTCATTATTCCATATCTATTTTTATATTAATTAAACCAATCACTCAGATTACTTTTCATTTTATTCTTATTGATAAAGAAGAGTTTATGTCACTATTGAATCTTAGAAAAGTGATGTAATTGAAGCTCGAAGGGATTGTAGTTCACAAACATGATATTTTTATCGATGTTTTCTTATAGGTGGATTATTATTTGAATTTCAAATGCTATTGAGTCCAGGTTTGAGCACAGTGAAATTAAAGACAATAGTACATAATTGTTATGCAAATGAGCACTATTCTCATGGAATCAAACTTATGAGTGTTGCAAATAGAGCTTAGGAATTTGTTGAGGAGTTTGGTCCTTGAACATCCACATTCATTGGGATCAAATCTTTCCCCAAGAAGAATTTTCATATAATGACTCTTGAATGGGAGTATAGGTAAATCCCATTCTAGATAGTATGGAATGCATCCAAGAGGAATCTCGAAGTTGAGGGATTTGGGACGAGATGAGTTCATAAGTCCAGGAGTAGAACTTCTTTCTTGAGATGCAAAAGTTTCATGATCATATCAAGGGACAACTACAAGATAGAAGCAAGAAAATATAAGGTCATGAGCCGAGGAAAGAAGAGAATTTTGAAGTTGGAGATAAAGTCTTACTTTTTAGGAGAATATGTTACGAAGGGAAATGTACAAGTGAGATGAAGAAGATAGGACCATGTAAGATCATGAGAAAGTTTTTCTAAAATGCTTATGGATTGAATTTCTAGAGGGGCCGTTTGGATATCAGATATTTCAATGTAGCATCTTATACCCATACAGGGATGGATGCTCCGAGGAAAGGAACATGTGGTGAGGGAGGAGATTCAGTGGAAGCAACAGAATCCCATAGCAAAGAAGCCACATATAGAGAATATATTAGATGAGAGGGCTGCCCAGAATACTAGGAGGAAGATTTATTTTGAGTATCTAGTTGCAGTGGAAATATCAGAAGAGGATTCAGTTGGATGGTGAAATGAAATCCATAGGCATGGAGAGACAATGCAAGAGCTCATGGATGAGAGTCCAAATTAATCTTTTTTCTGAGGAATTATGATTTAGGAGCATCTCCATAAGCATTCAAAGAAGTTGAGTGGAGAACAATTCAACATCCATGGGTGCACATTTCAAATGAAGTTTTGGATCCCAAAGGAGGAGAGTGCATCATATTAATTTTTGAAAAGAACTGTAATTGAAGACCATTTTAAATTTTTGAGGCTAGAGTTATTGTAAACAATCCAAGATATTATATTCTCTTTAATGCATAAGGATTTGTACAGATATTGAGAATCAACTTCATTATATGGTGTGATACCATTTTATTGTAATAATGATAAATTATAGGATAATGTCTTAATTATGATAGGATAACACTAAGATAGAAATTTTGGAGAAAAGGATCGAGAAGCCTCTCCATGTATAGATATATGTAACCTATGCCCAAATGAGGCAATTGAATGTTGTTATTGTGTTGTTGAATGTTATTTTGTTACTATTGAAGAACATTGTAGAGAAGGAGAAAAGAGTTGCAGGAACTCATGTATATATTTTCTGAATGAATATAGAATTTTGCTTCAAATGTCACAGTGTTGTTTATCTCACGAGTTCATTGGGTAAGGATATATTTCCTGTTTTCTGTGCTTTTATGCTTGTGTGTGTTTCTTGGTTTGAGGAATGAATTTTTGATGTTCTATAAGTTTCAATTGTTTCTCCTATAGAAACTTTGAATTTTAAGGAGTGCATAGTGCCGCATAAGGAGTGTGAGGAAGAGAATTTTTCAGACTTCGTTTGTTTAGAGAGAGGTGTGAGATATTTTTTAATTCAGTGCAAGGTATCACAGAGAGGACCAACACTTGCTTGGTAAAATATCCTAGGAAGGTGAGCATAAGAGTTTAATTCCATGTTGTGAGCCTCTATGGAGTCCTCTAATCACGATCACTGCACTAGGTTAATGTTCAAGGGTTTACTATAGTGGAAAGCTTGGTTATCCATAGTTATGGTTGAACTCACTCTAATACCATGTGCTTGACCTCTGACCAGATTATGACACTAACCGATGGATGAACATATCTTAAATGGCGAGCGAGAAAAAAAGTGTCCACAATCATGCATTACAAAACAATAATTTCATGATGCATGAAGTAGTAGAACTACTAACCTGACCCCCTTCAACAGCATAAGTGGATAAGTCTAGAGCATTATTCAAAACTTCATTCGTGACTTAAAGGTCCAACACAATGGGGGAGTTAAAAAATCATCAATCAACTAATTAAACAAAACTAAACATCTAAAAACTATCATTATTCAATACTTCCACTGTGCCAGAAGACCAAAACTCCATTGTCATCTTAATGTGACATCTATAAATGCAAGAACTTTAATCATTCTACTAAACAAGACATGGGGTAACTATGTTCGATACTTTTATTTGCGCAATGGTCTAGATTTCTTCTATCCACAAGTTTTGTTTTTACCATCACAAAGGGATTATATCGTAATACCAAAATAACCAACCACACTCTAGAAGTTACCAGTATATATAAAAATATTCAAGGTAACCCTTATACCTCGACCACAATTCTAATGTCACCACCATACAAAATATTCAAGTAACA
>SNQJ01S0187726.1:1585-18434 GCA_010110895.2 Picea sitchensis | reverse complement strand
AGGGCCAAGAAACCGAAAGGTTTCTTGGAGCTAGGAAGCCGGCTAGGCTCCTAGTTGGAAGGGAGGATTCCGTTGTTTCACTCTGGGCAAGCGGGGAAAGAATGCTTGGAAGCGCCCAGGACTACAGTACAACCGGTGAGCTTCGACAAGCTAAGGAGGAGGTATTTTTCAGTGATATTTTGTTATTGATATTTTGAGTATACTTATGTTTAAGTTCTTAAATCTTAAAGTTAGCCTACTACTTATTTCATCATGTTATTATATTTATCATTGAGAAGATGTAGAAGAAATGTGTAAATAAAAATCAATGGAATAATGCTAAAACAAAGTTTTTAATGTGTAAGTGTTTAAATAAATTGTTAATTGCTTAGCATCATGTGGACGGGTGCTACAATCACCATCCACTGACACATGGTAGTACAGACATGACACATGGTCATATGGAAATGATAGGTGGAAGTACAAATGTTGACGTAGTATGTTGACTGGGCTGTATGGATGATGGCGTGGCATGTTGACTAGGTTGTACAAATGTTGACGTGGCATGTTGATTGGGCTATACGGATGCTAAGGTGGAAAGTTGGTTGATGTGGCATTGATGTGAGAAAGGTGTGGAAAATTAATATATAGGGTATGTGGCCACCACATGGACCAATCAAAGGTCACCATGTGGCATCCACATTTTTCCTAAAAGGGGATTATAAACCTTGGAAGGATCGAGCAGGTGGATCGAACCCATGACCTCTGCAGAAAAAACACAAAGTCCTGCCATTGTGCCACTAATGCCACTTGTTATGGATAACAACAAATATTTATTGAAAGTGTATCGTTGTTAACTATTTCCCAAAAGTGGATGGTCCACAGGCTTGAACTTGCGACCTCCGCTTGACCAACAGAACATTCCAACCAATGCACCAACAATACAGATTGTTATGGCATACAAAGAATAATTTATTTAAATTTCAAATATCAACAATAGCTCAAAAAATACCAATATGCATGGGTTTGAACCACCAAATTGCTATATATAAACAAAATGATTTCATCATTGCACCAAGGCATATGGATGTTGAAAGGATTCGACCCGAATTTGTTTTATAGTGCAATTTTGTTGTGTTTTTTAAGAAATTAGTGGTTTTAGGCCATATTTGGGCCTCCATTATGTGGAAGGTGGTTTTATTGGAAGAACACAACCTTGTAGAAGATATGAAGACAAGTATGGTTGTACGTTGAAGACCATATTGATGTAATTAAGCATTTTTCATCTTTTAAAGGATCAATCATGTTATCCCCATTTTGTTGATAACTAAGGAGATTATGTCTCGAGGCCCTCAGGTTGCAGATGTGTAGTGTCGAGAGACCACATGGATAGCAGTATCCTTTTGCATAGCTAGAGACCCACATTTCCACTACAGTGACCCAACACTTGGTGATCATCCACACCAGCTTGCCACCACAGGTCACTTGGGTCTTGCTCCATGTGGTACAAGTCATGTATGATGGTGGGTATCATTTTAGTATTTGAGGCATTCTAGCTTGTATATCAGAGGTTATTTTTTTATTATGAGACATCTGCTTTGGAAACTGTTCCTTTTACCTTGTTTAAATGTTGGTGGTTAGCTTGGGGCACTCAATTAGATGGTCACCCTTAGGATGGGGTGTTTCTGGGAACTTCCTTTGATGAGTCATCGTGCCACTCTCAACCATACTTACCACTTTTCATCATTATTTTCCCTCATGACATCATCTCTTCAGATTTTAGGGTAGGCTGACCCTAGAAGTTACCATTCCTTTTTTCATGGGAATAAGGGGATAAATACCGAGAGGGGAGTTAGTTGGAAAAATATAAAATCCTAATGAAAGAACCTTTCAGATGCTTTTCCCAGGGGATCCTGAGAAAGCAATGAAAAGCTTCTCCGTAAGAAAATAAGGACCCCTATGAAAAGGATAAATAAAAATTCTTAAAGGATCAATTAGGATAGGAGGTCTCATCATGAGCCATCCTATCATGTGCATGGGTATCTAAAGGTATGATATAATCATTTCTGTCCATCACACCAGCGTAATGGATCTCAGCTGCATGGATGAGGGAAAGGGGGTCTCATCACAATCCAACCTTCTAATTTATGTGAAAGTACTTGTGGGTGACACTGTCGATATCTAGTCACCATGCTAGGGAAGTGGCCTCCAACTCACTCTATTCTATATTGAAAGAAAATACAAAGAAAGAAATATAAAAGGCAATTGATGGGCTTGGAAAAAATGCATTATGGACGAAGGTGCAACAAACCCTCCACAAAGGCACCCATAAATGAGATACTATGGAGCCTTGCATATCATGAAACCCATGCCCATTGATTACTTTCCCCATCCATTTCATTTGATTCACATGACTCATATAGGGTTGTTCCTAGACTTAGGGGGTTTGATCCATTGAAAATAAGTATCATGCTAACCCACCCACAACCAAACTTGGAAAAATTTCTAGTTTCTTAAGAACATGTTTTTATGATGTTGTCCTAGTATACATGATTTAATGGCTCTTTTATTGACTTGATTCACTCATCATGATGCTTTGAATTGAGATTCTTGGAGAGAGTATCCATTTGTCTTGCAGGTACAGGTTGGTGGCTAGTTGTGGAAGAACAAGCCTATCTTGGGCTTCCATGAGGGAAAGAAATCCACAGGATGGATGACATTGGACCACATGCTAAATGACAGAGAGATGATTTTGGAGGCCTAGGAGATAGTTGGATAGATATAGTCTACCCTTTGCATGCCAAACGACTTTCTCGGAAGGGGAAAAACGTCACTCCCTAGGGGCTTGACATCACATTTGAGGGGCATATGGTGGTTGATGATGAATCAAAGAATGAAACATGGAATTTTGAGGTGGAGAGGCTCCAGATGATTTCCACATGGCCTTAGCAGGCCCTAATTTCTATCCCAGCTCCAACGACTTGCTCAATTTTCCAAACCGTCCTCCTTCAAGGGATGACATCACCTTTGTTTTAGGGTTTTCTTTGTGAAAAAGTGAATTTAAAGAGAATTTTTAAATATTATCTTTGTAAAGGGGAAATATTAGGGTTGTTGACCCATAATCTTGTGTTTTCCCTAATATTGTGTGGACAAATTAAGTTAGCTACATTTTGTATAAATAGAGATCATAAGATCTCATTTTCATAACATAACTCTCCATTGTGAAAGGCTTTTGGACTAAAATTTTCACTCTCTTTGGCTAGTTATATCTCTTGTGATTTTGTTTATGGATATGTATTATTTATGGTTGATGGAGATGGTGTGCTAGCCTTGGAAGGCTTTCTTCATTGTTTTTTTGGTGGTTAGTCTAGCTTTTATTGCCTTTCAATGCTTGAAGGTGCCATTTATTTCATTGTATTATCATTTTTACAAGTTAAAGGTTCTATTTTCTTGAGCCAAGTAGGGAGCATAAGGGCATGCACCCCTACTTGTGTTTTCACCATTTTATTGCTAAGGGAATATTGCTTCATAAGGGTTTACTAAGAGGAGTATAGTTGCATACACCCTCCTAGTTGAAACCCTAGCTAAGAGAATCTTGCCTTGGGGAGTAAAAGGGATTAAACCCCCAAGCAAGTAACCTATATTTATTCTTCACATTATCTTGACTCCATTAACCCTTTCTTAAAGGCACTAGTCATTTACTTATTTCAAGGGAGAAATAAATTGTTGCCTTGGTAAACGTACAAATCTCAAGTTTTGAAGTTGTCTCTTTTGGATAATGATCTTGATGCTTTGGGGATTCTTCCTCCCTTAGGGCATCCTCTTTCTCCCACAAATTTTTATTTATATACTAAAAATAACCTACATGTATTAGGTATTCTTTAAACCCTAACCCTAACATCTAATATCTCACAAACTAACCCTAGACAAACCCTCTAACTTTGCTAGTTTAACCTACTAACCTAGGTGCATCTATTGGGCTAGATTTTGGCACTTTTTGATGGTCATATTTTCTTTTTTACTTCATTAAATTCTACAGCCATAAGGCTGATATATTTGTGCAGAAATATACTTTTATGACAACCATCGTTGTTTAGTCTTGAAGTGTTATTTTCGGTCCACATTGGTTACTAGTTTTATTGCTGACATTGATAACTAATATAGACCTTTACTCGTTGGTTTGGATGTAATACATTGCTGATTTGGATGTAATTTATTGATGATTTACTAACTTGTATGCTGTTGTATTTTATGGACAACAAACTTAACTTGTTGATCCATTACTATACTTGGTTGCAAAAATGCTTTTTCTTGTTTCTCGGGAAGGTACAGGTGCACTAGAAACTATCTCTTTACTCTGTATCCATTTACCTCTCTTCACTTACCATTTTCAACCAATATATGATTCCATCAATTGAGCTTCCGAGGGAATTCTCCTTAAACTTCCCTTCATCCTTCTCTTTCACCCTAGGGTCTCTGGGATCGCCTCCCAGGAGTGACCTTAGTCACCCCCCAAGTGCGGAACCTACATCGAGGTGACATTGGGTGTAGTGTCCCATAGTTGTAGCACATGATTTTTTGGTTGGGTCGGGCTTTTCCCAACCTAAAAATTGGGATATAACATTTTGGCATCGTTTCCGAGGAGGATTTTGAATCCTCTTCGTGCACTAAAATGACACTTATGGAAAGTCTCTTTCCCAAATCCTTCACCCTGAGCTTTCCTAATGAATCCACTCCAAGAACTTACCCATTTTCCTTTGAAAAACCTTCTTCAAAGTTTGTCTGGCGACTCCACCATTTCCCAAACCCACATTTCAATTACTTACATTCCCATGCTCTCCCCTTTAATCCTTTGATAATCCTTTCTCTCCCATGGAAACTCTTTTGAGATTTTTTTCTAGTCGATGGGCTATGGCACTTTGGAATCAAACAATACCTCTCCATCCGTCATGGAAGGAAATTTTTCAGATGGAAAGGGAAAAAACTGCTAATGAAGCCACTAAAGAGATGATGAATCAAGTAAAAGAGATGCTTGAAGAATATTCTTATGAAGAAATATTCCAAGAAGATCCTGATGAATCTTGTCACATTGAAGATTATGAGGAGGCATTTAATGAAGATGAAGTGCTTTCACTTAATGACCCTGATGAAGACATCCAAGCCGTTATTCCTTCTACACATCAAGAAGAGAACACTATGAGTTATGACCCTTTCGAAGATCTTGATGACAACCTGTTCCATGATACTGGAAGTGAAGGATCACTAAAAGATCCCTCAGATACAATTGATCAACATATTGACACTTTCATACAGATTGGAAAACGTGGATGGGACATGAGTCTTTTCACCTTTAATGAAGATCCCACTTACGACGTTGATGGAAAACCCCAAACAAAGGATTGGTATCTGTGCATATATGACTCATATGTTTGGGATGGTAATGGTGACATGATCAAATATTTTCTCGATCCATTTCATAATGACTTGTCACAATATCTTCAGGGTGATGCATATCCTTTTGGGGATACATATTTTTTCTATGAGGATTTTCAAACATTTTCGCCCTTGATTTTGGAAGAGTATTAAGACATAGCCATCCCATGGAAATCAAAGGTTAACTCTACGAAGAAATTGTTTTTTCATCTTGGATATTCTCACGAGGATTCACAGATGAAGAGGCAATGTTTTTCTTCTTCTATACCTGAGCCTATGCTCTACCTCATTTCTTCCCCTCGGGTGAAGCATGGGGTCTTCTTGAGTTATCTCACATATTCTCAGTCTTCAGGGAGAAGTGATTGTGTTAATGAGGATGAAGATGAGCCATCATCTACATATTCCAGTCCACTCCAGAGATGGATAGATCAGGGTTGTGGCTATGCTTGCAGAGGAGAATTTTAGGATGATCGAGATTGTGGTTTCTCTTTTCAACATGATTTCCTCCCTCCCACCCATCTCCATGAGTTTTATTTCATGATTTATTATATGTTTATTTATGCTCATGATTAATATGTGATGGATTTATCTTTGTTGTTTCACATGATTAAGCACATGGGAAAATTTCTCCATCCAATGATCAGGTGGTTGCATTGGTTGTACGATTTCACCTGACACCTTCGAGACTTGATATTCAAGGTCCCAGGACCCCAGGTAAGTAGGTAAGTCATCTTGATTTCTTGCATATTTCATTTTTTTTTCTCATATTAGTTTAGTTGTAATTCATTTTTATTTTTCTCTACTTTCATTATTGATTTCATCATCATGTATGTATACCTAGTTAGAAATTTTGTCAAAATTTTATTTGTCTAGATTAGTTGGTTTTTATTATGACCATATGAGAACGAGGATGGGTAGACCATCCTGCACTTAATAGTTTGATGTTTCCTTGTAGGAACAATTCTACCAGGAGATGTTGTAGTTCTCATGCACTCTATGGAGAGCACATGTCCCCAAGTATGTAGGAGCTATATGTTATCCCCATTTTTTGGATAACTAAGGAAATTATGTCTTGAGGCCCTCAAGTTGCAGATATGGAGTGCCGAGAGACCACATGACCAACAATATCCTTTTTTCACAACTAGAGACCCGCATCACCACCATAGTGACCCAACACTTGGTCATCATCCACACCAGCTTTCCACCATAGGTCACTTGGGTCTTGCTCCATGTGGTACAAGTTAGGTACGATGGTGGGTATCATTTTAATATTTGAGGCATATTATATCTTGTATATCAGAGGTCATTTTTTATTATGAGACATCTGGTTTGGAAATACCTTTTACCTTTTTAAATGTTGGTGGTTGGCTTGGAGCACTCAAGTAGATAGTCACCCTTAGGATGGGGTGTTTTTTGGAGCTTCCTTTGATGAGTCATCATTCCACTCCCAACCATACTTACCACTTTCCATCATTATTTCCCCTCATGACATTATCTCTTGGGATTTTGGGGAGGCTGACCCTAGAAGGGACTTGTTGAGGAAAAGATATGAAATGATCTTACTCAAGCATTTTCAGATTCTTCTTGGCTAGATAAAAATAGACGGGAATATCACCCTATGTTTATAGCCATCAAAATGAATATCCTAACTCACAAGTATTGATTACAAGTGCTTAGGCTAGTCTTTTTATAAATAAAAGATTGTTGAAAAACTCATTGTTTATACGATTTTCTAAATATAACAGTTGTTGAAATAAAATGTAGAGATAGAAGTAAAAACACCAAGTCGATAATCAAGATAGATGAGACATAAAGAAATATTTTATTTCATTCCAATTCATGAAAGAGTCATTCTCTTTACAAAATTTCGTGAAGAATTTTTGGACCAAAGACAAACTTAGACGTCCCCGATAAAACATACAAAAGGACCTCTGATAGAAAATAAAAAATTGAACTCTAAAAGTTGTATCAGCTTGCCACAGATTGATGCCCATTTGACTCTGCACAATCGCGTTTGTCGGCCATGAAAACTAATTCAAAAATAGACAAGTCTACACAGACTATCAAACATAGATCAACACCTCTAAAAAACAAGTGTATGAAAGGTGTAATTCAGCCCTGAATCTTGTTGTCTACAATAAGACCTTGTTGTCATAAAAAAGAATTAGGCCTTGAATAAATTAAGGAATGAATGAAAACTGAACTATCTCAACACAAACTCAAAGAGAAAACCTTAGTGTGCTTCTCCTTCTATCCTCCTCTTGTTCCTCCCTTTCCTTTTTCCTTTAAGAAAATTAGAATTGGTTGAAGTAGTTGAACTACCTCATTAGTTAAGTTAACCAATAAATCAACCAACTTTTAGTTAAAGGGGAAAAGTAATAAATCATAATAAGGATTTTAAATAAATAATAACTAATAGGTGGGACCCCTTGTGACTCCCTTTAGCTCTTAACAAGCATAACACAACTAGTTAATCAAACAAAACATCCCTCCTTGTGACTCCCATTATAACAGTCATATTTGACAATTTATCTCAATGAATATTAAATATATATCACTCATTATATCCAAAAAATAACGTGTTGTCCAAAAATTTAGGAGTCAACTATTCTCCAATATTTAATAAACAAAAACTTAAAATCCATATTTCCTGGTCTGTGAGGAAATCCTTCCCTTGTTGTTGCTATCACCCTTTGATCTCCCTGAAATTGCCTTAGGCTGTGTGGAGCCTTTAGGCCTAATCTCACTGATCACATGAGAGCAACCATCCCTCAAGTGCATGCGGGAGGACACAAATTTATCAGAATCATTTGAAGGTGAGGAAGGGGCAGTAGTGGCTTTCCCTTTGTCAAGGGCATGTTGGGCCTCGATTTTCAACCTTTTGCTTGAAGAGATCATTCCTGTATGCATAATTGATTAGAAAATAGTTTCTTTATCAACCATACATGACAACTCTTTTAAAATATGAAATAAATTTTGGCTCAGCAACATATCAGACTCATGCAATCCAATCCATGCAAATTGTTTAATCATTGTCAATGAGCAAGGGGTGAACAAAGGTTCTGGGATAAGTGAGGGGTTTGTATTGAGCGAAAAAAAAATGTTAAAATGAGGGGGAAAAAGACTCATGGTTACCGCTCACAGACAACAAACAATCAACTGTAATGTAAACCAAAGAAAATGTCACAATAATAATATAGAATTCTCTTAACTGTAATTAAATTTTAGGTCCAAGGAGTGAAAAATGAATACGGGAAGGCTAGGGGATTGTAATTAGTGAAAAGTGAAATAATGGTAGGGAAAGAGAACGGATATTGTTCATAAAACTAATTAAGGAATCCATAAAACGAATCTATATCAAACACAAAAGATCCAACACCAACCAAATAATCCATCATGATCAAATAAAAAACTACTATGTATAATTCAATCAATTAGTTATGTGTATTAACTTGCTCATTGTTCGTAATTGAATCTTTAACACAGTGTCATAAAAACAAGACAATATGCCTTCCACAACAACCTCTAGAAGAGTTTTATGTCTTCCAAATTTGTCCCATTTAATATTTTAAATCAACTTCCAAATGAGCACACGGTCCCTTGTTTCCACTCTGTTTAGCATCAAAACATCAACCACTGTCCATGAATGATTTATTCAATCAAACACATACACACGAATTGTGCCCAATTCCATTCCTCTAATCGATTTAATAATTAAATTGCAACAAAACCATAATTTTATAAAACCCATACCCATCTCTAATGTTCTAATCAAACGATATCCATAACATACACAATGGACATCCATGCCACAACTATCACGATTTCAAATTGCAATACTCCCCATTGGAAATTAAAACACATAGTAACAACAACCCTTATTTCAACCTATATCATGTTGTAATAAACACACAACCCATCGCATAAAGTGAAGAGGCATATTCATGATCAACCATAAAACAATGTTGAGTCAACAATCGAATTGTTACAACACAAGAGGCATCGAATGTGTGTCCATTTTAGTACCCGAAACAATCGATTAACCATGCTGAACAATTGAATCAATAACCATAATAAAAAAAATACAAAGATTACAAACTAGTCCCAGAAACCATCGCCAATGCTATTAACAAAGACAACCAATCATCAACCACCGACAATGATAATCCACCAACTCATAACAGTCGATCATGTGCCCGTCTAAAAATAACCAGTTCATTTATCAAAATCAGGCTTAAAATATTCAAGGGTTTGCTCCGTGGACCAACACAGGGAGACTGGAATCGGCCCCCAACAGTGGGTGAGAACCTCTGAGACCATACAGTGGACACACAGGCCATATCACCAATAACTTCACAGACAGGGTGATAGGTCACGATATAGGAGAGACTATGAATAGAGGAGAAAAGGGCTTCATTTTGGTTTGTAATAACACCAAGAACATGCAGGGTATAACCCTCGTGGTTTTCCCAATCAACCCGAAAAATGATGAGATAAAACAGAGCCATGAAATAAATTAACCTTAAAGAAATCCCCTTGGCGTAATAGCCATCATAACCCAATGCGTGAATATCAACAAAATGAATGAGCCCATACCCAGGTGAAACGATAGCAATGACCCATGGTGGTTCCAAAATCAAATGTCGCAGCCAAATATGAATGGATGAGTTTACAAGAACTGTGTGGAGACGACCAGTAAGCTTGGACCATATGAAACCCTCCAAGAAAAACCAATAAGGATGATAGAGAGCCTTCATGGCTTCTAGCACTCAAAATAATTAATGAAACTGTGACTTCAACCATTTTTACAATGAAAACCAAACAAACAATCCATTCCAGAGAAACATCACAAGTTTACACAGTTTCCAGTCTCGAGAAAATAACAGACCCATACATCTCTAAGCCAATATCTATTTCATAAACAGAGTGGGTTCATGGATGGCGAAAAATACATACCTGTAACCAAAAGCCTTAAAACGCAAGCTTGGTTGAGTAGTTCTTCCCTTGCCTAAAGATTGGAGCTTAACCACAACAAAACACAATTGAACAATAATCAAGCTAGGGTGACGGCGAGTGGGAGAGGTATGGAGTGACGTGCAGTAAATGAATGTCGCTTCCATCCTTTACTCATTCAATTTCTTTGTACACGCCAACCAACCTTTCATTAATTCATCCAATTAATCTATGCATTGGAACTACCATCAATCACTTTCCAAGTGCGCCACCATATATCACATTAACCATTGCCAAACAAACCATAACACATATCAAACGTGCCTTCACATGACTCAATATATCTCATAGCCATTAAGATTGTTAGTTAGGATTAGCACCATTCCATTTTAAACTTCAAATTCATATTGCAACATCGTATAGCATAGTAGCATAATTCCTTTCCCTTGGATTTTGTTCATATTGCTTTATTTCCTTTCAATTGATTTTATTTGTTATTAATAACATGTATCTTTTCCAGGTGTCACAAGTAATAGATCAAGGAGTAAATAGAAAAGGTAACAATGGATATCATAAGCCATTATGACATGACATTAGAGCCTAGAGGAACAAGACCAACACATAACATGCATTATCCATCATCCATTTGTCTCGAATAGAACAAACATTGATCATCAATCATGCTCAAACCTGTAAGAAGTTTCGAACAACAGTAAAAAAAATCAAATAAGAAACAGATCTGATCCTCCAATCTACAAAGGGGTCCCAGCTACCAGTATTATATATATCATTTAACTTATAATTAATAGGCTTTAGCAACACTTTGTGGGCGAAATCCTCATTGCGATTTTAATCGTCAACAAACTTGCGACTCCATGGGGAAATTTGTTTTCAACAAATTTAGAACTCATAACTCATGGTTTCACAGACCAAGAACAATAGATCAAGAAGATATAACTAGAATGATCATGCAACAGGGGGAAGTGAGCGGATTTAATGGAAAAATGATCGGGAATTTGGGAATAGCTCATGAAAAATGTTAAGTATGAGGGGGTTTATCCCTGTATGCATAATCATTCAACATATTTTTCTTTTACTTCAAGGAGAAAAATTAATGGACTTACTCTTTATTTTTCAAATGGATGAAGAAATGGAAAGCAGAAGCAGGAGATAACAAATCTCTTTATAAGACAACAGTGAAAGAAGATAACAAATTCAAGTGTGCTTTTCAGGGTAAACATCATAACAACTGTGTAAGCTTGATTTCTATTGACCAACAATATCTTGTAAGAGTGACACTGTGGAAGAACTGATCCAACATCTTATTTTTGACCAAAATCAACTAAAGATGGTAAGCAATAAAATCATGACAGAAATAACATTGCAAAAATTAAAAAACAGAAATGAAATGAGAGAAATGTAAAAGTAGTGGGAAATGTTTAAAACGGAAAGCAAAAATCAAACTACTGTCAAGCAAAAAAAAAAAAATAGTGAAAAACTGAAAGCAGAGCTAGACTACTAATATACAGAAAATATGAACAACGTTAGAACCTTTCAAGTTGGTTCAACGTAATTCTTTAAGTGAGAACCGTTAGTGTGGTAGGAAAACAATTGCTCCTGTAAATCTTTTAGAATGTAAGAGTTAGTAAAGAAGAAAAAAGCGATCTTGAAAGGACCCATCCATAATTTTTGAAATTTTGAATGTCTTCCCCTAGCGTGAGCTAAATCCCACAATAATGCTTTTTCATTGACCTTAAATTTGACACTCTTGACACTCTTGTTAAAATATATATTAATAGTTTGTTGCCTCCTTTTAATATTATCCAAAGAAAACATACTTTGCTCTTCCAAATCTAGGAGTGTGTTTATCCTTTGTGAGACATCGAAAGAATTTAATTCTTTGATCTGTAGCATAAACCTTAAGGAATAAATTTCCAACACTATTGGAAGGAGGGATTCTTGACCATAAGCAAGCAGGAAAGAAGTGCAACCAGTGCTTACCTTGGCAGTAGTTCGACCTGACCAAAGGGCATACATGAGGAGAGTGTGCCACTGACGAGGCTTATCTTCGATGAGACTTTTGACGATTCTTACCAGATTTTTGTTGGTAGACTTAACATGTCCATTCCCTTGGGGATAATAAACTGATGAGGTGAAATTTTTAACCCCCAACTTAGCTAAAAATTGGGTCAGCTTAGCATAAATGAAAGCGGGACCATTGTTTGTAATAATTTCCAATGGAAGACCAAACCTAGAAAAAATGTTATTTTCGAGGAAAGAGATTACTTGATCATTTGTTGAATACTTAAGTGGGATAGCTTCACCCCATTTTGTAAAATAGTCTATGGATGTCAAAATAAAAACTTGTCCTGTTGAAGATGGGGGATTAATAGGACCAATAAAATACAATGCCCCCTTTGAAAAGGGAAATCCCAAGAGGAAAAGTTGTAATGGCATGGCTAAAAGGAGTTCTCTCCCAACAAATTTTTGGAACTTCTCACAAGATCTTGAAAAAACATAAGAGTCATGAAATATTGAAGGCCAATAGTATCCTTTTCTAATAATCTTGAAAGCAATGGTTTTAGCAGAAAAAATACCTCCTACATGACAGAATTTGAGGATCCATGAGTTTCTTACAACAGTTTATGTGCATCTTCATTGTTTACACAGTGAAGAAACAAACCATCGACAAATATTCAAAACAATAAGTCTCCTATAATGACGTATCTTGTAGATTCAAGACAAAGCCTTCTCCTTTGATGAGTGTATAAGTTGTCTGGACATCTCTGGTTATATAAATAGTAAATTAAATTCTTATACCAAGGATTCTCAGACACAGGGAGGGTCTGGTTGTCAATGTAAAAGAGAGATGACAGGGAACTATTCTCTTCATCAATTTCTTCACTATTCTCAGCATGTTGAGCTAGGTGAAGGGATAAGTCACGTCCCTTGATAGTGGTAGAAGTCACGATATTCAAATAATGCTCCTAGATCTTAGCAAGACAGTGTGCAAGCTTCCCTAAAAGATAAGTTTGTGAGAGAAAAAGCTTGACAGCGAGTAAAGGGACTTTTACCAACGTATGCTTACCTAAGATAAAGTAGAGAAATTTATCAAAAGCCTTAACAAGAGAGAAAGCATGTTTCTCAATAAAAGAATATTTAAATTCATCATCAAACAATCTTTGACTCATGTAAGCCACTGGTTTTTCATTACTTTGGTCATCGTTTTGCATGAGGACAACAAAAATTACTTCTTCGGTAGAATTAGTATATATCGTGAATTCTTTCTCAAAATCTAGTTTCGCCAAAACTAGTGCAGAACTGATTGCTTTCTTGATCCCTACAAAAGCATTTTTGATATCATCTGTCCAAGAAAAAGAACAATATTGCTTAAGAAGATTATGAATTGGTTCGACCATTACAACAAAATATGGAACAAACCTACGGACAAAGTTAATAACCCCCATAAAATCTTGAACCTCTTTCTTGGAAGTGGGAGTAGGAAGATTAAAGCAATGCTCAGGATCAATGCTTACTCCTGAATCAGAGGCAACGTGTCCAAGGATATTTCCCTTGGTAACGCCGAAAATAGACTTAGAAGGATTTAGAGAAATGCCAAATTTCCTACATCGCATGAGAAATTTTCTCAGATGACCAAAATGATCTGATCGGGTTTTAGAATAAACAGTTAAGTCGTCTAGGTAGATCTGAATGATCTTGCTGATCGAATCCTTGAAAGCTATTTGCATATCCCTTTGAAAAGTGGAACCTGCATTAGATAAGACAAAAGGCATGCTCTCATAAGAAAAGGTACCCCAACGAGTAATAAAGGTGGTTTTATATTTATCTGGCCTTTTTACCTTGATTTGATTGTAACCGGAAAAACTGTCAAGTAAGGACATCATTTGTGACCCTGCAACTTATTGCAAAATCATTTCCATATTAGGGAGAGGAAAGTGATCTTTTATACTAGCCTGATTTAATGTGTGAAAATCGACACATAATTTGATCTGACCAGTCGATTTTTGAACAGGGACTAAATTTGAAACCCACTCATAATATTTGATTGAAAAGATGATCCCAACCTTCAAGAGTTTTTCCAACTCTTTTCGAATAGTTGCTTATAGCGCAGGGTTGATAGGTCTTTGATTTTTCCTAATTGGTTTTACACCTTCCTTGATGGGGATGGCATGCTATATGAGACCAGGATCAAAACCATGAAGATCCTCATAAGACCAAGCAAAAACATCTTGAAATTCACCAAGTAGTATGGCAAACTTCATTTTCTCTTCATCAAAACATTTGGCACCTATTTTAACATTCTTTGGAGATTCAGGTGTCCCAATATTCAAGGAGATGGTTTCACCCACCTTCCTTTTCAAATCTTCTTCTTTTTGTTTCTCTTTATTTCCCGCATCACTTGATGAAAACGAATTCTCTAGAGGAGTCAAGCCTTTAAGAATTTTGTTATCTTCTATGGATATAATTTCCTTAGGCTTAAAAGGTTCATTTTGAATGAAATCACAAATGCTCTCATCGTTAGGGAAGACCTACCAAGACTCTATATTGTCAGGAATATGTGGATGATATAGATATTGAAAAATACAATTAGGTCTGCGTGGATGAAGTTGTTGATTAGGAGAGGCTGCAAAAACATCTAACCGATCAGCCATTGAGTTCAATTCCCTCTTAACATGAGTGATGTTGAAAGATAATAAGTTCGAGATAAGTGCCCAAAAAGTATGGATGTATTGTTTCATCAACTTGTTGCTAGGGGAGTAAATATTTTGTACAAGGTTCACAACAAGCTCGGAGTCCCCAAAAACTAAAAAGTGACCATAGCCAAGATTATAGGCATTTTCAATGCCTAATAATAAAGCTTCGAATTTAGTGGCACTGTTAGTGCAAGCAAACTCCAACATGTAAGAAAAATGATGGATTTTTCCTACAGGAGAAATCAAGACAATGCCAACTCTGTTACCTTCATTAGAGCATGTTCCACATACCATCTGTTGTTCCAGAGTCTATACTTAAGTCTATAGAGTATAGAGTCTAGGCATCCCAAAGTGAGTGAGTGATTTAAAAGGGAAAGAATAATCTTCGGGAAAAGGAGCTATGGCTGATTTCTGAGCTGTCTTTGTCTAGCTTCCAAATGTTCCTGGATGCTTATATCTCGTTCAATGGTTGCCCACGAACATTCGAGTTCCACCCGGGTAGTGGAAGTTTTCAGTATGGTATCGAAAATATTTAAAGAGATGGTGGTTTGATCTGAAAGACCGGGATTAATGTTGGGTTGTCTTACAACAGGCACAGTCGTGAAGAAGCAGATTTTTTAAAGAGTTTGATGTTTGAAAAAAGTTGTTTCAATTTTAGATTATATAAGAAAGATTTCTCAGACCTGAATTAACAGTATAACAAATCCAAAGCCCTTTTCCCGTAACTGATTTAATTTTGAAATGTTATGCATGAAACGTAGGAAAACATTAAGCTATCAACAATGTGAGGCTTCAATCAAGGAAGAATCTCACCCTGTAACAGAAGAAGAAAATAGACCAGAAAAAAATTGACGAAGCATAAAATATAGAAATCCAAACAATCCACAGGTCGTGTACCTGCTGATAGCCAATACAGAGGAAAAACTGCAAACAATTTTGATGACTAAAAAGTTGATCACCACAGTAGAGGTTGTACTAATTTGTGGCTAAGAATTCATTAAGATATACATAGAAAAATGAAATTCGATATGAAATAACAGATAAGAACACATAACTCAGTCTTCACGGAATATGGAGTCTTTGAATTGCTTTGTATTAATTCTAGAATAGGAAATGTATCTATTACAATTGGCCCAAAAGGAAAAAAATCCCTTTCTTTTGTTTCAAAATGCATATTTATAAATGCTTAAAACACACTTCAAATTCCATTCGTTCTAAAAGCCTTTGATTACAAATGAGGAAATGAAGAATTTCATTTCCTCGCTCTTTGTCTTCCTCCATGCAGGCGGAGTGCCTTCCTTTCTTTGTTCCTTTGTACCCAGAAATAGAATGGAATAACTCCTGTCATCATTTAACACCAGAAGCTTGCCCTTTCCCCTACTCAACGCAACTAACACACCTTTCAATCAACTGGGATATCAACTTGGAGGGCTCTGCTTGGTTGTTTACCTCAAAAGTGTAACAATGCTTCTCCAGCTGTGGCAATCATCTTCCTACTTGTCGGTCTTCCATGATGATGGGCCATAATTGTAAAATTGGTTTTATTAACCATTTGTCCAGTTGGGAAAATTCAACCTGACTTGGCTGGGATATTTCAACTTGTTCCTTTTCAACATTCTCCTTGATATCTAACAGGTGTTTGGCTATGTTAATTTTTCCCAGTGTCCTGGCGCTATCTTCCTTATCAAGGTTCAACAAATTTTTATTTATCAAGCTGAATGTCTCTTCACAAGAATTCTTCATCTCTTTAGCTCTTTCTCTGCTCTCTC
>SNQJ01S0187725.1:3008-18434 GCA_010110895.2 Picea sitchensis | reverse complement strand
CGAAATCCCTTTTGAAAGAAATCTCAAGTCTCTATAAGAGACCTTTGTAACCAATTTAATAAAATAAGTGAGCCAAGAGAGGCCTCACTTTTTGTTTTCTCCCTAAGGGGGCTGGTGTTATGGTTTTGGACATTTTTAATTCAATTTTCTTTCTTTTGCTTAAAGGTTCAAACAATCCCACATTAAACAATAAAGTTGAATAAACCTTCACATATATTAAATTTCATTTTAGAAAGTAACATTTTAATTGCTAGTTAGTTTCTATTTTTCAGTCTTGCAATTTCAAAGTTGGCAAATAAACCATCCCCTCAGCTCCTTGAAAGAGGCATGGTCAATGCAGATTAGTAATTAGTACAACATTTCAATTTCAGTACTTTATTTTCTGTTTAAAATAAACAAATTCCCCTCAACTCTTAGTGCAGTTCCTGACCCTTCCAGTTGCGAGCTAGTCTCGATTTGCTGGGAGTAAAGTTCAAACACGCTGAGCTGGTCAGTGGTGATGGATTAATTAGAACAATCTCTGAGTGGTATCATTTGTCTAAGACTTCTACCTTGGGTGGAGTGTGTCAAGTCAAGGGGCAACTCGCCTCGTTTGACCTGCGACACACCCGGTCGACAAGTTTTAGATTGGTGAATGATACATAAGGAGGCCCAAACAATCTCATTAGCTCAACATCAATTTATCCTAATAAAACACACGAACTACATTGCCCACGGTTACCTTTAAGGCACTGGTCTCATATTTACATTCAACAAAGCCATATGTTTCACTTTACTTTTTTGTTATTTATTTGAAGCATTTTAAATTTTACTTGCATCTAACAACTGTATCCGAGTATCCTTTTATGCAAGTACATGCTTGTTGTTATATCGTGGATGAATATTTGATTTGTGTACTTTCGGTTTATGGTTGATTGTTGAAAAGAATAATAAACTTCTAGATTTAATTTCTTGTACTTAGCTTAGTTCAAGCTTTAGTATTTTTGTTAGGGACTATCCCCCTTGGCTTCGATAGGAGTTAGCCTAAACGGAGGAGTTGAGGATTATGTGACAACACCTTAACTCTCACTTTCCCCCAAGGACACATCGAGTGGATTTAAGATTTCTTCCACGTCTCCCAGGTGTGTATAAGGCGACAACACCACTCAAGAACAATTTTTTGTTAATTAGCCTAAGTCTAACTTAAGGTTGAGATAAAAGGGTTGATCTGGGCTATTAAGGTGTCCATCAGCTGGCCTAGAACACATAGGCACAACTGAGACATCAACCGAGCTAAAACTAACAATCCCTCTTAGTGAGGGAGGTGTCTCCACTAGAATCAATCTCTGATCCAATCAAATCTGCAGCTGCTGCTGTAGCCGCTCCCTTTGAACCGGAAGATCCACCTGCTACTTTTGTTGCACTCTGATCTGATGTGTTGTTTTGCTCAGCCATCTTTGTCAAGACATACTAACTGAATTTCTTTGACATTGATCTTTGGTCCAAGATCCCCCTGGACCCACCTACAGGTTGTCCCAACACCCCGTACATCATACCTTGCTCGATGACAAGCCTCACTGTTGCATCCAAGGCCGCTCCCTCTGCCCGTATGAGCACATGTCCATCAACGAACATTACATCATACCCCATATTCTCCAGAGTTGGTATAGAGAGCAAGTTAACCTTTAGCTCTGGCACATACATCACCTCATCCACCTCTAGAGACACTCCTGACTTTAGCTGGAATCTAACGCATCCAACCCCCTTTATTGCATCCCTGGTGCGTGTCCTATTCTTCACATGGAAGTTTGAGCCCATCTCCAAAACACTAAGGAACACTGATCTCATTCTCATCATATGGTGAGATGACCCACTGCCCACGAACCATGCCCCACTATCCTCAAACTCAGCCAATCTGTTGTTGCTAGAAAGAGTGGAAACTGGAGAAAATTCGTCCTCTAATTTCTTTGCAAACACATCCATCTCAATAGCTGTTGTAGCTACTACCTCTGACTGCTTCTTCTTCTTTTTGTTAGGACACTTGCTAGCATAGTGGCCAGTTTTGTGACATGCAAAGCATCTCACTTTGCCCATGTCCCTAGAGCCTTCCGCTCCACTGCTCTTCTTTGCATGAAGAGCCACATTCTCCTCCTCCTCACTCTTCGATTGACTATCCTGCGATGTATCCACTCGCAGCTCCTCCTGGGTGAAGTCGTCCCACAACCTCTCCCAATTAGGGAGTTTCTCCCATGCAACCACCCCTCGGACAAACAGGTCCCATTGCTTAGTGAAGCCATTCAAGGTTGTCCTCACCAACTCGGTTTCATCCACGGTCTCTCCCACTGCTGCAAGTTCATCTTGAATATGAGTGAACTTTGTGAGGTAGGTGACCACCAACTCTCCCTTGGCCATCTTCGTGCTTCTTAGCTTCTCTCTAAGCAACATCTTCCTGCACTAGTTGTCAAATTGGTATAGCTTTACCAGGGTCTCTCATATTTCTTTTGTTGTCTTCTTGCCAGACAAATGTGGAATGATGTGGTCCGTGACACCATCCACAAGTATCCTTCTGGCCTTGACATCCTTCTTGGTATGAGCAACTAGCTGTACTGGATTAGTTGGGGCTGCCACTTTGCCTTGTGCAATTTCAAGCAATCCATTATCCTCCAGCACCAAGCTGATTCGCTCCCTCCAAGGACACAAATCTGAGGCTCCATCCAACCTGTCCTCAACCCTCAAGTTCGCACTAGCCATTTGAGTCTGTTGTCTTGTTTTCACCCACACAATCTGGTCTTCTGTCCCACTTGTTGATTTACCCTTGCTGGTCTGCACATCAAGTCACTTGGTTGTCTGTACTCAGAGGTTGTGCTTTGATACCATGTTGAATTTACCTATATCTCAGTTACTGAGATTGCTGCCAATAAATTATTTAACCAGAAAATATCAATGCTGATATAAAAATATGAATTTATGTAGTAACCCACAACTGAAATATAAAACAGAAATATAATAGTCGAAGCATACAGAAACAAACACATAAAATTTACTAGACACCAAATATTATCCTAGAAACCCGTGTGGGGAAAACCAACAAAGAGGGGGATTTATTGGGCATTCAGGAAAATTATTAGAGCAGCAGAGTAAAACTCAGAAACTCTTACAAATTTCTAGCAAGTACATTCATATTCCACAGCAGAAAAATGCCCAGTTGTTGGCTATACGGCCCAACTTGTTTGGCCCTATACTACCTGGTCTGTACAGCCTGTACAGATTCAACTTGTTGTACGACCTGTTTGTTGGTGTTGTTACAGCCTGCAAAAAACTCTCTTGGTTGAGAATAATTCGGCCTGAACTTGGCCTACTCGTCTCTACTTGTTGTTGTCTCGAAATGGCCTCTGTTGCAGCCCATAATGACCTCTGTTGGCTACCCAAACTTGGCCCTGAATTTTCCCTCTCTGCTTCAACTGCTCCCTCTCCTTCTCACCTACACAACTTCACAAATGAGAATGCATGTCCAACTCCACCCTCAACCCTTATTTTATCTCTCCTTCAGCCCCCATTTACCTTGAGATGTGTGCCCAGGCTTGGGCCTCAAGGGATGAGATTGGGGTGCCCCTCTTGGGCTGGACCCCACTCTCCACTAAGTGGTGCACCCCCCTTACTCTGGGCCCCACAATCCACCCAACCACCTTCAAGAAGGGTTGATCTAGGCTATTAAGGTGTCCATCAATTAGCCTAAGACACATAGGCACAACTGAGACACCAACTGAGCTAAAACTAACAAATTGATGATACAAATATAAATATGCTATTAATATCCAATATCAATAAATAACAAGTTGTTGCACTACTAAGGAATAAAGGAAGAAGATATTATATTAATGACCACTTTGAGGGAGCAACCTCCAATACCACTTTGAGGGGGTAACCTCCAATAAGTTCACATATATGAGCAAAACCCTTCATACATATGATTTTTTATTTAAAGAGCAGAAGTAAAGAAAAAAAAAAAAACATAGTGGATGTGGGACAATTAGTGTGGCTCTTACATATTATGGTAAAAGAGAGAAAGTTAGATAAAGAGAAGAAGAGAGTAATAGTGCGGGTACGTACATAACACGCCCCCCCCTTGGAAAAAGCTTTAACCTCAAAGTTTTGGTAATCTTGGATACTACTAAATGAAATCCTGTGATTCCCATGTGACATTATCAGAAACTTAGTGATGGTCTTGTGATGTAGCTGCCGACTCTGGGTGTCGATTACTGATTCTAGCTCCAAAATGAGTTTACCTTCTTCATCTAACTCTGGGAATGTTGTTTGAATTGAGATGTGCTACCCATTAAAATTTTGTAGGCAAGAGACATGGAGACATTGTGAATGCGTGAAGAGATAGATAATTCTATGGCATATGTGGTCTCCCCAATTTTTTCAACAATTTTGTAGGGTTCATAGGACTTTGTGAGAACTTTTAGCTTATTTTTTTCTTCATGGAAAATCGTTTGAAACGCTGAAGGTGAAGGTAAACCCGATCACCAATTGCAAATTGTTGTTTTGAATTATTCTTATCAGCTTGCTGCTTCATCTAGTTTTGTGCAAGCATAAGATTGTCGTGGAGAAGTTGTAGGGTATCCTAAACTTTTTGGCTATGCGCTGCAACTGCTTGAACCTTAGAGCTAGAACCTTAGAGCTAGAAGGAACATAAGTGTCAAGGCTTAGTGGAGGATAGGCGTAAAGTGATTTTAATAGGCTCCTCTTGGAGGATGTATGGTATGAAGTGTTATACTATTGTTTAGCCAAAGGTAGCCATTTAATCCATTGGGATTATTTATCTGCAGTGAAGCAACAAACCTAGCCGTCAAGGCACTTGTTCACAACCTCAGTTTGACCATTTGTTTATTGATGATAGGCTGAGCTTATAACTAATTTGTGCCTTGGAGTTTAAATAACTCTTTCTAGATATTTAAGGATTCCTGTCAAAGACCATCATCTTTGGGTAGCCATGAAGTCTATGAATATCTTTAAGGAAAACGTCTGTAATTTTTTTGGCTAGCTTTGGCAATTCACTGAACATATCCGAAATGGGCATCTTTGGTAAGCCAATCAACAACAACAAATATGACAACAACGATAAGCCAATCAACAACAACAAAGATGACATCTTTCCCTTCTGATTGGGAAAGTCCTGTAATGAAATCCATCGAAATTTTCTCCCAATGCTGATTTGGAAAAGGTAGGTGCTGAAGTAGACTAAGAGGTTTAATAGTTTCCCCTTATTGCAGTGGCAGGTCCCGCACTCAGAGACAAACTTACGACGAACACCCTTAAGAGCATTGGCAGGTCCCACACTCAGAGACAAACTTACGAACAATCACCCTTAAGAGCATTCCAAAAGGAGCTTTTGACTCTGATATGTTTTCGAAAAGCCAAATTGACGTGGTGTAGGTAAGGCATGCGACTCAGATAAAATTTGCTCCTTGAAACTAGAATCTTGGCACAGAAAGATACGATTTTTATACCTTAAAATTTCATCTTCTCAAGTATAATGTTTGGGAGGGTGGGGACGATCCTGAAGTAGTTATGTCAACCGCTGTGTGGATGGGCTAGCATACCACTCCTTCCTCACATCTTCTATCCATGTTGGCAAGAGCGCAAATATGGCATATATAGGGGGTGTATCTGCATGTTGTCTACAGAGTGCATCAACCACAATGCTATCCTTTCCCTTCTTGCCAAAGTGGAAAGAGTGCAAAGATGGCATATATACGGGGTGTATCTGCATGTTGTCTACAGAGTGCATCAACCACAATGTTATCCTTTCCCTTTTTGTCAAAGTTGCATGGTTATTGTTCCCGAGAGTTGGAGAGTCCATACCTAGCATTTTCCTGCTCTTGGGAGCTTTGGAGCGGGTACGAAACACTCCTAAATGGGTCATTACGATGTTCAGTACTTGGGAGCATTTAGCAAGCTTTTCACCAAAGTTTGAGTTATTTATTTATTTATCGAGGTTTCAGGAACTAATACAGGTCTCGACAGCATTGTCTCTATGAAGTCTTCTCAAATCCCTAATTTCTCACGAAAGGTCTCATTGCAATCTCGAGGTGTCGATGTACAAAGCTAATTGCAATTACCAAAACGAATTGAAATCCTTGCTTCGTAGAGGTTGAAATAGTTGCCAAAATTGTTGTTGGAATGATACTATGCATTGGTTGTGGATGGAATCATTATGCTGAGCACACAGTTCCCTCATACAAATGTTTACAATGTGCATGCAAATGTTTTGGTGGTAATACAAGTTGAGTATATGTTAGAAGTTTCTATCCATTCTTTGAAATCCTTACTTCTTAGAGGTTGAAATGGTTGCAAGAATAGTTGTTGGTGTTGCACATTGGTTGGTGGACAAAATGTTCATAATTTTTAAAACTTCAGTCACTAAACACACACACACATATATATTCAAAGCAAATATTTAGACATTGAGGTCCACTTGTGAAATACACATCATCTTACTCTCTAGCTTGTAAGCAAAAACTAAGATCCACAAATAACAACTTGCTCACATTTACATATCCTACCTCCCTTTGGATTTGAACATGTGACTTTCAAGGAGAAAACACATGTTTTTAACCATTAGGCTCACTCAGATTATACACACATATATTATAATATTAAGTTACTATTGTTGTTTTTTTTATCATTTTTTCTTAAATATTTTTTTTATATATATTTTTGTTGCTCCCAACTTGTTGTTTGTTCTAAATTTGGGCGAAACTTCTAGCCACCATTCTGGATATTGGTATATGTGTTGTCAATGATCGAGCATTCTAAAAACTCGGCATAGCTTTTTGTGGATGACCTCAATATCATAACCCTACATTTTAGCTATCCACTTTTGCTTCTCTTTAGAAGAGGTTCATTTCTCCAAAAAATATTAGAGGGCTAGAATGATTAGTCTTAACCTTGAAATGCTTGCCCAATAGATATATATGTCATTTCTTTGTTGCATGCAAGATGGCCAACATTTCCCATTCATGTGGATTTTGCAAGATCTCTTCTTTTGAGGTGCTTACTTTGAAAGGAATAAGATCCATCCTTCTATAATAATACCACAATAAATCATGTTCCCGAAGCATCACATTCAATGATGGATATTTTTGTAAAATATGGAGTGGCAAAAACATGGGTACATTTCATAGCTTCCTTCAGAGCAACAAAAGCATGGGTGGCCTCATTAGTTCACTTAATAAATTCTTTTTGAGAAAGGCATGAGGGGGTTTGCAATTTTGACATAGTTGTGAACAAACCTTTTATAGTATCCAGTGATGCCTAAGAAGCCTCTTAATATTGTAATGTTTTGAGGGCTAGGCCATTGTGTAATGGCTTCAACCTTTTGTGGATCAGCTTCAAATGAACAATAGTTCATTTACTACAGAATATCCAACATAAGGGCAATAACTTAAAATCCATATAGGACAAGTATTTAATAATTGAATAAGATATGAAGGAATGATATGAATGATACAATGTCATGTGATGGTGTAATTATACACAATGACTAGTCACAATGGTTGATAGGAGTCCCTCGGTTAGGTCATGTCCTTCAGTTAGGATGTGTCACTTCATTTATTATTATTATTATTCGACGTGTGTGTGTGTGTGTGTGTGTGTGTGTGTGTGTTCATTACATTGCCTACCCCTTCAAGATGCTTTGTTCTCAAAGCATTTTGTGAAATAAAATTTATGTCTTTGTCTTGGCTTCTAATGAGTTCTCATGACACTCTTTTCTTGAAGTTGTGATGGTTGATAGTACGAGACGATATGAGTTACGATTTTTCAAGCAAAATTGTCTTATTGTGAATCAATCAGACCACCCTAATCCATTTTTTTGCAAAACTAAACTTCTCTTCCATATAATAGGATCTTCACATAGCTTCTCATTTTGATTTCATCTTTGGTTAGTTCTTTGAATAATATAATGAGTTTTATAATTAGGATGACGACAAGGAATCCTTGTATCTTGTGTTTGTTTTTGGGAACCTCATCTTTTGATACCTCTAATGATATATTGGTTGATGGCCGATTGTAAGTTGATGATATATTGGTTGATAAGATTTCGTTTGGATCCATGTTGGTTTATTTCCCCAAGGTCTAGGTTTTTACATCTGATGACTATTGTATTTCAGTGTGATCGGTCATTGTTCCTTTATTGATCAATGATTCCTTGCTGGTAAATAACTTCAACTTTTCACGTTGCAACTTCTTTTCACTTTTTAACTTATTAATCTGTGCAATCTAAGGCGAGATATTTATTAACTTTTCACGTTGCAACTTCTATTAACTTTTTTATCATCTCGAAGGATCACCTTTGAGACGTCTTTTAGATCTTTTGATGAGGGGACTTTTAAACATGACTTCATTGTAACATCCTGCAATGTTATCTTCCTATTCTTATATGAGAACATCTAAAAAAATTTCTCCATATTTAAGATGAAGGTACCTAATGTTTCCAGTTAGGTTGAACCTAACATTATGTCAATGTCTTGTACAAATATAGATGTAACATTGAATTAGGATATGAAAATATAGTTGTCAATTCTCAATGGTAGATTATTTATTTTTGGATTGACAAAAAAATTCTTTTCAATTTTTTTTGTAAACTATCTATAACTATATTATATTAACATTGGTAAAAACACATCTTTCTGTCTATTGGTCTACCGCTTGGGAAACCGAACCAACAAATCATGTCTATGTTTGCTGGATAACCCAAAAAAAAAATGTTTCTCTACAACAATTTGGTAGGATAACTGGTGTTGGGCTATTTGGATAGAGGTGATATGATAAAGATATAAAACTAAAAAAGAAAGTATCCAAAAATTAAGCTTGAGAAGAGGGGACATTCTCCACTAGACCTAAGGATTTCCCTCACTTGGTTCATTGATGTTCAATCCAACTGTCCTTTCTTCCAGGAGAGAAATTTTTTGGTCCACCACTTTAATTTGCAGTTGGAGGTATTCCAGCTGCAATGATATTTTGTTGGTGTTTGTGTTCCTATTTTCCATGAATTTTCTCAATAGGGCCTTGATGTGCCGATAAATATCAATGGTGTAGTAGTATTTTTTTTCCAAGAGCACGAAGATCCAATGTCAGGGATCCAAGTGGTGAGCTCTACATCAATGTCCCTATTCGATGTCATAATTCTATTTAAATGGATGTCTTCCTCCATGAGCTCTAGTTCAACGTGAATTTCGGTGGGGGGGGTTGTGAACTTTGAAGGCCTTTGTAGAAGCCACGACCTCTCGTTGGGCCCTTGGTAAAGGTAGTCTTTGACGCTGGAGTTGACCCCTTCGCCCTGAGCCTCCTCGAACCATCGTCACACACATGAGAATGGAATCAATGTTACATAGAAGTATGTTTTTTCAGAGTGGAAAGGGATAAACACACGTGGAGACAAAGAATCTAATCAAACAAGGTGGATTATGGTGAAGGATGGCCTTCCACTAGGCTTTGAAACCAATGAGATTGCATACGAGTCTAAGGATTGTAGCTCGTGCTACAATCCCATTGCCATCGCGTCGCGTTAATTCACCGTACTCCATACTAATTGCGCCATTATCCATCCTCGGAGGGGAGTGAACCTCATGAGTTACATCAACTGCCATGTGAGGCCTATGGTGAGTACGACTAGCCCAACCTTCTCCCACATTAATTCATCACCTATTCCCAACCTTCGCATCCATTGAGTGTGTAATACCCCTAGGTCGAACCCCAATTGTACATATAAATGTAAATGAACATATAGGCCGGTGAGCCAGGATATTTTGGGCCAAGATGCGTGTGCGGTTATTAGGCCAGAAAGCCTAGATGCTAAAGGCTAGTGAGCCTATTTTTGTAATATGTAAACACTCATATTATTAATAAAGTACATCATAGTTGCAGACCAAACCACAAATGAGTATGGGGGGATAAACTCCACTAGGAAGGGAAAGGGGGCTAAGAGTCTAGGAAAGGGGCTAAGCTAGGGGGCTTAATCCCAATGGAATATTATATTAGTATTCCTTAAAGCTAAAGTAATGGATATGAATACATCATAAGTTCTAAAGTAGGGACAATGGAGTTCCGTAGTTACTGCGTGTCTTAAAAGACACATGCATATATATATTTGGGGACATAATGCGAAAGGGGAACATTATTATTCTTTGACGGAGTCGGTTGTGAGTTGGTACCCGTTGATATTGGACTATAACGAGGAACTTATACCTGTACTGGTGAGCTTGAGAGCCAGATTGAAGAAGTGGGTTGTCAAGCCCATGGAACGGAAGAAGCGGGTTGTCAGGCCCGTGAGCGTTCTCTCCAGGTGAGAGAACTGTTGGGAATTGTTTTCCCAAGGTGCCAAACTGAATCTACAGGGATATGAGACTTCCTGTCCAACCTGTTGTTGAAACCTCAGAAGGGAAGTGGGGCAACCGAAGGACTGTTGAGCATATAAGGGGCACACTTCCTGGGGTGGGACAAACATGTGGGGAATGACTGTAGGCTGTAAGTTTGAGTAGGCACCTATGTATGAGTTTATATGTTGTTAAAGAGAACTTAGCTTGGGTTAGAAACCCTTTATCTTGGTGGAATTTAACCCCAGCTCTGGGGTGACCCACTGTTGACAGTTATGAGCAGTGCGGTCTAAGGTTGGGAGGAACATGGAAGGTCTGCACGTAGTTGATGTCATTTAGTCAAAGATAAGTGTCAATTGCGTTTTAAATCATGTGTTGCAACAATAATGATGCAATTGCTTCCATGGTTTTATTTGTTTTATGTTGCATGTATATTTCTTTTATGAATATGTATGTAATTGTGCATTGCAAAGTATTTATATGTTTTAATTAGAACAAAGAAATATTTTTTAGTTGTTGGTAATGGAGACATTATAATATGGTATCTAAGCTCATAAATGTTTTAAGTAGCATAGCCCAGTTGGTGGTTGGGTATGTTACAGAGTGGATTTATTCTCAGTTGTAATGGTGAAATGAACCTTGTCCATGGCGTCCCCTATCATATTAATTTCGAGCATGTGGGATGTGACCGAAAGTCCCTCCACATGGTGCTTTGGAGGGATGGTACTCTTTGTACATGGGTATCTCTGTCCAGGTGTATGGAATTAATCACCCCCTGTCACCCCATCTGGGGAACTTCTTTTCAATTATACTTGACTACAGAATTAGTAATTGATTCGCCAAGTCAACATTAATGTAATTTTTCTCTTCAACTGGACAAGTATCTATGCTATTATCTCTTCCTTGAATAGAACCCTTAAGTTTTAATAAAGCAATAACATATTTTGTATAAGTGTTGGGGAATCTTTCGTTTTTTCATTGCTAAGCTTCATTTTATTTTCGTTGAATACCATGATCACAAAACTTTTATATAATTATTTTTAATAAGTAGACACAAAAAGTTTGAGGAACCCACTACCACTTATATATATATATATATATATATATATATATATATATATATATATATATATTAATTAGATTTGATTAGGACTTCAATATTCTTCATTTCCTACACTTAGAAATAAAAATTGAGTAAAATTTGAATAACCCCCTTTATAACTTTTTGAATTGGAAATAGGGGTTAGTTTTATAACTTTTTTTTAAATTTAGCACCAATTTGTTGGCTAATATCTCCTTGATTTTATTATTCCACTAATTAATATTTCATTATTCCACTAATTAATAATAGGGATGGTACTTTCCAATATGATAGAGAAAACGTTAATGTGTAAGCAATTCCTTGAATTAACAAGTGTTGCATGGCAGTACATGTCTCTGTCAATTTGAGGGTTGGAATATGATGGAAAATGGCAGTAAACATTAATGATTTCAGGTTACTTCTTGTTTATCTACGATGAGAAATAGACATGTATATGATTTCCAGGTTGCATAGCATTTTATCTCTGATAGAGAAATAGACATGTATAACAAAGATGCTTTGACTGTGTTTTGCTTGTATTTATGATAACATTTTCCAGATACTCTCTCTTTATAGCTTTTGAAGGATTATCACATCGACTATTTCCATTAAAGAATTGAATATGACTATTTCCATTGAAGAATCAATATCACAATGTATTTTCGTGCAAGGCATTCTCATTAGGTTCATTCTCAGCATGATCTTTGTTTATTAATGGTCTCATCAACATGCATCTATCTAGGTGCCAGTTTTGCAATGAAGGTGTTGATGAAGTATATTCAAAGAAGGGACATGAAACACCATTCTTTCTTGTCTCCTGGTCTGGTAGTGGGTGATGTTGGAAGGGAAACAGTCTATATACCTTGAATAAGGTTGGAAGGGAAACATTCTTTATACCCTGAATAAGGAAACCAAATAAACATGTTATTCTTAAGAATATATACAAAGGAACTGTTGAGCAAACATTAATCAAACAACTACATGAATTCCAAGGAAATAAAAATGAAGATAAAATTAATATTCAGAGGAGGGACATGGAACAACATTCTTTCACAGATGTAAGTAAGAAAGTAAGAGCCCATGAGCTTAGGACAATCATCCAATACCTGTAATCAGTATAGCGTTGTGTTTTTGGATAATGAGGATGAAGGGACAGAGTAATCTCAAGGATGCCTATATGGAAGAGTCAATAAGGTATGTATCATCAGCACTGGAAATTTGGGATTGAGAGCTAACAACATTGGTATTTGGTTTTGCTTTGGTTTACAAGCATACAAAAGCATCATTAGAACCTAACTTTGGTCATAGCTCAAAGGAAAATAATTTAAAACGAAGAAAACCAGGGGAAAAGACTGGCATTCATAATGGTAACCTTGCAACAATCAATGCGGCAAGTACAACAACCAATGCTGGTGAATCTTTTGCAGCAGTTCATCGTACTCCAAATTCCATGTCAGAAGATGATTTTGCTGAAAAGTATGAATGTCCTTAAAAGAAGCTTTATGAATCATGCCAAATTACATAGGGATCTTAGTCATTCATATTTTTCTATATGTTAAATGAGGAAGGAATTCATATTACAGTTGTGTGTTTTCATTTATGTTTCAAAGAGATCTTTTTTTTCTCAATTTGTTGCATATCAATTCACTGCCACTTCTAGATCAATATTGACCATCATACCCTATATGGTGAGTAGTTGCAGGAGGTACATTACAAAACCTAAGGTCAAAAAGCAAGTTGTTCAAATGATCATCTAGAGGTCACAACTTGCATTTCAGCCCGTGTAGTTAAAAGGATGGCCTGCATAAATAGGTCGGTTGTTTTCACTCCCATAGCTCAAAATTATATCAATTCAATGGACTTGAGAAGGCTAGGTGTAATCCCTAGATTAATTTGATAGGAATAGATTCATCTTGACCAAGGGTACTTAATACAAACATGTCCTAAGTTACAACGAAACTTAACCATGAGCAAATAAAAAAAAACTATCATCTAACTACCACATTATTTAGATGGAAGTATTATGTATGAGAGCGATACACATCATGACTAATTGTAATATTCAATACACAAGAAAGAACAGGTCTCGGGATCCAAATTATGAAATTACCTGAGTGGCCATATACATTAGATATTATTGAATGTAGGGATTGCTATAATCTCATATCTGAACTAGAGCTCCCGTTTTCATCACTCTCATAGAGAAGCAACTGCTTGAATTCCTCAATCCATTGTCGACACTCCCCAAGCTGTCTCTCAAATCTTGAGACTGTCTCTTGTAAAAATGGAGAGGGTTTGGTGGGTAGACCACTATAGAAATCCATCATAGATGTGGAAGAGGTAGACAACTGAGAGGTAGAAAAACAATGATTAGTTATTATGTAACTTTCTCTTGTTTTTGGTTTTATGTCTCACTCCCATCGTCGTAGATACTATGTAACTTTCTCTTTCTCATGTTTTTAGTTATATGTCTCACTCCCACTCCCCTCTAAAGACAAAAATAAATTATATGCAACTTTCCCTTGTTTTTCGGTTTTATCTCTCAACGATGCAGCTACCCTTCGCAGTATTCATAAGTTCCTGAAGTAGCACCTTCTCTCTGACTATAGCAGCGTTGTTTACTCCAATTTCATGTTAACATAAAGACTGCATTTGGTGAAAGATAAAAGTAAAAAAAACAAAATAAATATAATAAATAATGATTGTAGGCACATAATGAGCAATTCTAAAAGCAGTAGAGCATCCTGGGATAGAATTTGTGGTTACACTTACAGACCATGTTACAACCATTGAACACTGGTGTGTTCCTTATTGAAGTAAATAATATGGTGTGCAAATGCTTCACTTTGATTATATTAAGGAGACCAACGATGAGTGGCTAGACGATCATGATTGAAAATTGGTAAGATGTGGGTTTTCCAAGCCAGAGCGAAAATGTACATGCATAATAAGTATAGATTTATGTTCAATCCTGCTCAAAATAAAACACCTTCGAATTTAACTCTTCATGTGAGATGATTTGGATAAGAATATACACTTGTTGGTTCATAATGATGATGCACTTCCATTGAGTTGTTGGAGTGAGTGTTAATAGCACTAATGGAGGGCATCTTGGATTAATGGGGGGCATGATTTGGGGAGGTAGCTTTTGTTCATTAGAGCCTGGAAAACAAAGGGATATCACTCATATACAAACAAAGACCCAATCAAAGCAGGCTAGGCCACTGATGGAGGTGAAAACAAGGATTATACAACCAACATTGGATGTCAATCAAACGTTGTGCAACATTTCCGAGTCTTCCCTGAAATCTCAATTGGTGTTGATTGAAAATGTCCAGAGGGCACACAAAATAGTTGAGTGTTATAACCCTAATTTGCACCAGACATGCTTACCTGACATCAAGCCATCTCAGATTCCTTCTTTGCCAAAACACTACTGAACAACTCTTCTTAAAAACCCCTTGTATAAAGGCCCACACGCTCTGCTACATTACTGCACACATGTACATGCTCGTTGACCCAAGATAGTCTGTGTGTACCTACAAAAGCACGAAAAAATGAAAGTTGCTGACGGAACACACGGCTTTGGGTAAGTTAAATAAACCTTTCGGCCATGCATGGTCAGACATTCGACCAAATATCTAGCTTCTTCTAGCCTATAAAAGAAGGGTTAGGGGTCCCATTTGGAAGAGGAGAATCATAGTAAAGAAACTATACCTGATTGAGCATTCCCTTTGTCCCAACCTTTAGCTATCCTTGTGCAAAGAGAAGTATAAAGAAAATCAGTTGGAAGACAGTGGAAGAAGAGCCCAGGACTAGGATCAAGGAGTAGTAGCCGACTTTATCATTGTAAGGTATCATTGTAAAGTTAATAAAAGAATTGCTTTTCCCGTCCCGCCATATGAGATTGTCATTATTAGAATATTGATTGTATGATTGATTAAATCTCTAACCCATTAGTTCATAGATCAAATGCATGTGGAG
>SNQJ01S0187724.1:0-18434 GCA_010110895.2 Picea sitchensis | reverse complement strand
CCCCTTTTCATTTTATTAGTTTAATATTTAACTTTTTATTTCTCCTTTTTCCAAGCTTAACTTATGGGTTTAGAGTTGTATAATATAAATATACCTTTGTTTATAAAACAATTATTTATTTCACAATTCCTTATAACTCACATGCTTACACTTAATTTGGTTATAAAATGGGTTTATAATATAAACCTACATGTATTGATGTTTTTTTTTTTTTATTCCTTTTATTTTATTATTAGGAAGTAAATATTCCTTATTTAATTTATCATTAATGTGTCTGCATTTTCAGGATTAAAGAGAGAGATTCAGGCGATGGCGAAACAGAATAGGGGAAGGGGAGGAGTTTTACAAACACGGAAAAATTAAGCAGACACGGGTTAAGGAAGGGAGATGGTCTGAGTTATGTTTTCTCTTCTTTTTTTTTTGTTGTTTTTTTTTTTGAAAGTTCAAAAAGTTAAGGTCACACTGAAAGATCCCCCCCCGGTTTCTAGGCTTAGGGTTTAGGTTTTTGGCTAGACAATAAATGGTTAGGGGCAATGCTTAAAGTTTTATACAGGCGCTTAAGACTTACGGCTAGCTAGGCTGACTCCATCAACCCCCTTAATATTTAATTTATCATTAATGTGTCTGCATTTCTTGTATTTAAAGAGAGAGATTCAGGCGATGGCGAAACAGAATAGGGGAAGGGGAGGAGTTTTACAAACACGGAAAAAAATTAAGCAGACACGGATAAAGGAAGGTCTGAGTTTTGTTTTCTCTTCTTTTGTTGTTTTTTTGAAAGTTCAAAAAGTTAAGGTCACACTGAAAGATCCCCCTGGTTTCTAGGCTTAGGGTTTAGGTTTTTGGCTAGACAGTAAATGGTTAGGCAATGCAAGTTTTATACAGGCGCTAAGACTTAGGGCTGCCAGGCTGACCTATCAACCCCATCGCATGCCCTTCTTAGGCTGCAATTCACGTGCGCCAAGGTGCCACTCTGCCTTTAGGGAATTTCTGTTGTGCGAGTTCTTCAGGGATGCACCACGTGGTCCAATGGTGCCACTTGCCGACTGAACTGGTTGGTAGACCTTTATAACCCTGGAGTCAAAACACCGCCAGGTGAGCTAGTAGGAGACTATGTCGGCGGAATAAGGCCCCTGCCTTGCGCGCCCCTTAGAATCATCGCGGAGCGATCACGTAGTTTACTCTCATACCAAGATCGTGGGTCCCTTCGAATCCTTAGGGTAATCGTTAACCTGCCAGCTCGAAGCACTACGGAGTGCTAAGTATGCGGCAGGGTCACGGCCCACCCTCTCAACCTCTCAGAACAGTGTGGCCCTCATCTATGTGAGTCAAGCCTAAGCTAATATCGGGCCACCGCATCACCACAATCATGTCAATGTCATCACCAAATCATATCACATCAAATCAACATCATAATAAACAAATCAACCTTAAAAGGCACTCCCTGACTCAACCGAAACTATGGTCTACCGATGCCTCCTCCGTGCATCCTCAGTGTCCGAAACCCCGCACACTCAATCAACGAAGCCAATAGCAATTCGTGATGCTGAATAGTAACGACACCATCCACAATCACATCATAATCCCATATAAAAGGTCTAACATCGTGGTCCGACCACTCATGGTGCGTCCTCAAGAATAAGTGGTCTCACGGCGCTTTGCATGGATGTTACATACACCTCTTTGGTATAAACTGGCCCCAAGTTTCTCAAGATAATGAAAAATAGCATCATTAATCATAAGTCTATCCTCAATAAAATGGAAATCAGCCGGGACGATATCATCTCGCCTCCGTGTCACTGAAAGTGGACTATAGTCGCCCCAATCGGACCTTGACTCGATTCTGGCAATCGCTTCATCGTCAGAATCGCCGTAACGCGATGATCTAAAAATGCTGACCTACCGCTACCATGAAAGCGCCCCTCACCGACAATTCCTCGCAAAGAACTCGTCAATCACATGTGTAGGGATCACTAATATAATGTCTCAAAACAACATACATGAAAACATCGTGTATAATGCTTCAAAGAATGTAAGGTTAGTCGATAGGCCACGTTCCCCTTATTTTCCACAATCTCGAAGAACTTAACCTAGAGAGTTTAGCTCCTTTCCAAACTTGATCGAATCCTTTATACGGTTTAACCTACAAGAAGACTCTGGACGTAATCTCAGAATTCACTTGGCCAACTCCTAAGTATGACGAGATGTCTTCCGTCGATTCTTGGCGCTTTTAACTCTTTGTCTTATAGGATTGCATCCTCTTCCATTTCTTGATCGCCTCGGTCCCACCGTGACCCTATCCTGCTTCGATCCTGAACCTTATAAGGCCCTAATATTCGCCTATGGGGCAAAACTCAAAAGCAGCCATCTTTATGGTGCTTTGATAACCGTTGTTGTAAGCTTAACCCCACTAGAGGCAAGAATTCCTCCCAACGCTTTTGTTGGTCCATCAATGGCATACGCGCAAATATGGGTTCTAAGGTTTGTCTATACGCTTTGTCCGTCCGTCTGTCTGTGGTGATATGCAAGACTAAATTAAGTCATTCCTAAGGCTCTTGAAAACTCGGGTCCAAATCGTCTGGGTGAAATCGCATCCTCGACCGGATATAATCTTTTTAGGCACAACAAGCAGCCTCACAATCTCACTAATAAAAAACTCTCACATAAGTCAGTGTGTCCTGCACGTCAGACGACAGGAATGCGAGCACCTTTTCACAGAGTGTCTACTACAAAATCGAATGTGGTCTCCTTGCCGTCACTGGCAATCCAACAATAAAGTCCATCGATATAACCTCCCATTTCATTTCCGGAATGGCGGTGGGTTGCAGAATCCTCGGTGTTGTCTATGTTCATACTTTACCTACACACACTCTAGACATCTAGCCACAAGGTTAATCCATGGCGCCTTCATTCCTTTCCAAAGACAAGGGTTTGAGTCCGCTTCATCTTCGTGAATCCCGGGTGAGCCATGTAACCGCTCTATGAGCCTCGCTCAAAATAAACCTCCTCAACTCGTCATTGGGTGATACATAAGTTTGATTTTTAAATATCAATAATATGTCGTCATCTGTAGTAAATACTTCAAATTTTGGTACTATCATGGTGTTTTGTCCGATGAAATCCTGACTGTACCCGGGCCATCACACGTCAGGCAGGAGAATCTTCTCAATGTGAGATTTATCCGCGGGTAACACCAAAAGACAAGTATTCACTCAAGGCATCCGCCACTCGGTTCACCGTCCCCTTTATGTAATTAATCTCAAATCGTATTTTCTAAGTAATACTGACCAACGCTGTCGCTGGCCAGGTCGCTTTTTGTAAAATGTGTTGTAGTCCACAATGATCGCCTTTTAATTCCAAATTCTGTCCAATAAGGTAGTGTCTCCAAACCAAGGCATATAATGATGGCTAATAACTCCAAATCATATGAAGGTTCTCCTCCCTTACATGCTCTCAGCCTTCCTCGGTAAATGTGTATGCACCACCCGTCCGGTCTTGCATCAATAATTCACCTAAAACTTCCTTGTATGCGCGTTGCATACCCGCTAAGTAGGTCTCCAAGGCCCATATCGTGGGACCTTTAGTATTACGCAGTTTGTCAACAACTCTTTAAGCCTCAAAAATGCCTCTGCACATTTCTCATTCCAAACAAACTTTTTTTTTTCTTCTGTAATTCCGTGATCGATTTGCTATCTTTGAAAACTCCTCAACGAACCATTGATAGTATCCCGCTAATTCCATAAAATCCACGCACTTCGATATTCATAAGCAGGCCATTCCATAATGGTCTCAACCTGATTGATCCACTAGCGATACCTCACGGAGATGACGTGTCTCGGCGCAGCGTGAACTCGATTGATAGAATGAGAATTTGGACAACTTCCATATAATTTGTGTTCTCAAGCATTGTAGTACCTGCCGCGAAATGCTCATCATGCTCTCCACACCGGAGGGTTCGTAATATCACACGAATACTTGGACAAACTTTGTCTGGGTAATTCTCATGAACACCCCATTCATCAAACTCATGAATACCTTTTGGGCGCTTTGTCACCCAAAAAGGCAAAACAAGAACTGTGAATGTCCAAATCTTCCTAGTATGGCCTTAGGGATGCCATCCTGATCCAGACTGTGATATCCGGACGCGAAGCTTCCATCTTGGAGAACACCGCCGCACCATTCATTTGATCGAACAAATCATAAATCATTGGCAACAGATATTGATTCTCGATCATTTCCTTATTCAATTGAAGGTAGTCAATACAAATTCTCCACAACCCATCCTTATTCCATATGAAAACAACAGGTGCACCCCAAGGCGACACAATTGAGCGTATATACCCCTTCTTAAAAAACTCTTCTAGTTGCATTTTCAACTCTTGTAACCCGGGTCGACATCCGATAAGGCGTTTGCTATTGGCCTACCCCCTGTTTCAGGTTTATGGTAAACTCTAGTTCCCTTTCCTACCGTGATCGAGTAACTCTCTCGAAATACTGGCCCCAAACTCCTACCATGAAGGTTTTCTATGCCTTCCGCTACTCCCTTCTCGCTGAGCGCGAGGATCGCATAGAGTTTGCACCTCTTGCGCATACTCTTACGTAACTGTGGCGAAGAGACAAATCGCAGAACTCCATGGTCTGGCCTTCACCATACTGCCTCTCACCTTTCGCTACCGTTCAAGCTCAACCGTTTCTTGCCTTACGGGGCTTGAGAATCGCCTCTACGCGCTCTCCAACCAATCCATACCATCACGATGCTATAAGATCCTAAAGATCGTATCGTGCATAAATTGACTTCCTCGTGGATGAACTCTCCTGTGTTAAGGGCGCAGCCAGAATCTTTCTCCAACCTTCTGCTGGTCAAGCTATCTCCACGGTTAAACTCATCCCTGCTCAATCGCTTTTACCTTAATCCTTTTTTAGCACTGTACCATAAATGAATCTCTCAGTAGCTCCAGGGTCTAATAAAACACTAAGGGTCTGGTCACGATAGTGTACCTGGCTGCCGAGCATGGCCGACTGGTGTTTCATCCTCCGGCTATTCAATCACAGATGAATCCATGGGCTCTTGCCCATATCTCCCCTACTAGTAGAGGTCCCTACTGACGTGACGCTTCAGCTCCTCTCCCACAGAGCTGGGCCAAGCAATGTAGTGCTCCTTACACATCCACACTTTTCTCGCCCAGAGTCCTGGGTACCCGGTGAAGAGGATTGGCTACACCGGTTCAATCCCGGTCTGCTTCGTTTAACAGTTCTAACCGGCCACAAGTATCGGACGCCGCTGGTTGCAGGCTGTGGGTCCTCGACAGGTCCGCTGAGCGGCCTAGGTAGGAACGGATCCTCTCGAAGCCAATGTATGAACCGCGATTTTGTCAGGTTCCATGTCATGGCTTCAAGAACTGCTCTCAGGTCTCACTGAGTCCCTGGTCTCATTCCCCGCCGATAAGTTCTCGGGTTATGAGGGCTCTTTTGGACCACGCCGTGCAGGTTTGAGGCATTAAGATCCTAACCTTGCACGACGAATCACAGTTAAGGCCAAACACAAACCTCGCTGGACCTCGAAGCTTTTCCGTTAAGGTGCGGGAGCATACCGGAAAATTTCCATGAATCAGGCTCTGCATTCTGCACCGCACGTAATTCTCCCCGTCAGAAGGCTGCTGGAACTCGCTTGAGATGACGCCACAATGAATTCATGTAAGGTACTCCTCTCGAACCGCTCAACAGCGCTCCTTAAGACACATCTTCCACGCCTGTTCAATTATAGGAGCGCCTTCCAACTATAGAAGAGCTAGCTTCCTCGCTTTTCTGAAAGACCGCTTGCTGGACCTTCATGGAGGTATAATCACTAAGTGCTAAGCACATCGCCATGTTCTCCAACCATGCCTCATGGTTTGACCATCCTGGGCACCAAGAACTCAGGAAATTTAACCCTCTCGAGTTCACTTGAATGCCTGTATCACGGGCGTAAGGGTAAAACCTTCCTCGTGGGTGTGCTCTACTGGCTCTATCTCTCACCCAAGCTGGCCTGACTAAAGCTCCTGACATGTACTGGAAGGATCTCATCATCCCAACAATATCACCAACCTATATGTTCCCAAGAACCTTCTCGCCTCCCGGGGGTTAGACCCCTCAGTGGATGCCGGGTGGAGGCGCCCGCCTCCCTAGCACTGCTGTCACTCTCCAAGGCTCCTAAACCATGGCTACTGCATGCACACCATCACAATTAGCAATGTGATATATACAATAAATAAAACCCATTTAGTATCCAATGAAGCTGCTAGCCAACCCTAAGTCGGCCGAACTGACTGGACATACCATATGTAACATACCCCTAGCTATGACACATCCGCTACCAACTGATGGAAATTATTTTTTTTCTTTTTACAGCAGGTATGCTGTAGAAGAAACATCCTTAGACTCTAAGTCAACCTGTCCAATCAGACGTAGTAGATCTTAACACCATCCGCATCGCACTACATGGCTTAATTAACGATAAGAAGCAACGCCCAATGTGAGGCGGCACAAGGCTATGTAAGGCGCAGATGATACCTGTGGTTAGGTAATGATCACACCGAACAAGGAACTGGCGTAGAGTCGCAGAGGGAATCAGGTTCTAAATGTTCTCGAGACTACCGGGACATCGCTCAGATTCTTGATGCGTGGTAGCAAATAGAAGGGCAAATGCTAGGCTACTTGGCGGGGTGACTAAATCCCACCCACACAACCACGCAATACACTCCACTGGGTACCATAACTGGGACCACCATGACCTCATGAGAGACACAGGTCACAAGACTCAACCGACCAACCACTAGGGGGACCAGAGACATTAGTCAAGACCTAAGGTTCCGTTGCTTATCACCAAACGACAAGACTTCATCCTACGGTACAACCAAATAAATTCACCCCTCCGCCCCAACTTAGTTATAAGTCATTAGACACAAGTTCAGGGACAACCGAAAAGGCAATGCGTTGTGCCTATCGGTTAACACCATGAGCGAGGAAGATATCATACTAGTGGTAAACCCTTGAACTTCTACAATCTCCCTGTTATCTTTTCCTTCCTTCCTAGTTAATACCACACTTTAGGGGTAACCCATCACTATTCCTATAGTGCTTTGATCTTATCATTGACATTTCAATTAATCTAATAATAACTTGCAGTTAAATGACATCACTAGCATTTCATTAGACGATTATTGACTTGGCGAACCAACCATCCTTGTTAGCATTACAACTTAACAATTATTATCTCTAACATTTCAAATTAAACTAATAATAACCTAGCAAATTAAACATCATCTAACTAACATCTAGTTAATAACTGTGGCTATTAAGATTCGACCATCCTCATCACTAACATTACAATTAAACAATATGGTCATGGCAATTTAACGAGCATTACCTACACAATTTAGCCATAATAATATGTTATTGTAACTTCAAATATCAACATCAATAATTTAACAAGTTCGATCATTCGCGTCCACTTTATATAATATCAACATTTACTTTATGATGTATTAGAACTAATATCTGATAATGCCTAAAAGGAGTATAATCAATGCGATTATCAATATGGTCATTATGCTTCTACCATAGTTTATATTGCAAATTAAACCAATCATATTTTGGCGAGCCTCATAAGTATCACCTTTTGCATCTTATTCCACTTGGACAAAGTATAACAATGCTATAATTAAAGGGATTCATAACAATTCAGTATTAAAAAGGACGGCAACACCTTTAATTCACAACCCATTAATGACCATATACAAGAACAAGCACACCCCATACATCCACAATGCTAAAAATAATGGCCATAATTAAAACTAACCATAATTGCCCTTAAATTTAAAAGAATAAATAGCAAACCTAAAATGTAATTGCAACAATGGAATGATTATATAAAAGATGGCGCCATACACTCGATTGCAGCTTATAAACAATTCTAACTTTTGTAATGGGAGAGTTTTTAATGCGGTCAAGGGAAGACATTGGGTTGAGCGTATGACAGGTGATAATTAAAGTTGAATCTGTGATCTAACATCCAAATTACCAATCGAGGGTAACCCGATTTATTGAACCCTTGAAGGCTACCAACCCTAAATTTCCCTGACCGCTACTGTGGGGAAGTCGGCGCTGGCTCCACCGCCTCGCCACGCTAGTGCTGCCACCATGAACGGCACCCTCCCACCAAATCCGGGCAAAGACAACAACCCACACCGTACATGCCACGCAGGGAGAAGGTTACACCCAAAAAGGTGGTGGCAAGGTCACGGTCCCTACACGGCAGGATGAAGTTTTTTAAAATTTCAGTGGGACGATTTACGCTTCTAGGCTGATTATAGGGATTCAACAATGGGACAAACCCTTCTGCCTTCAAGCAAGCCTATTGGAATCACTGGGAACTTCCCCCTTGAAATCACTCTACTTTTGCCTGAAAACGTGTAGAATCCGTGAAGGACTGTGTCCATCAACGCGTAACAAGCGGGCGTTCTTCACATAATAATGACAGCAACTTTAAGCAAACTGACCAACAAAACTGTGGCATGCCTTGCTTACCATAATTTTTTTTTCGATCCACATATTCAAAGATAATGATTTTCACTTCTAAGGTTTCACATATAAGTTTCGACAAACTTTCTCTGGTATTTGCTTTATTGGGTTTAAGGTGTATTTAGATAAAATATATGAATTTGATGTGGAATAAGCGAATTATCAATTAATCATAGGCCTAAATTAATAAATAAATAGATAATTCTATTTTTTTATTAAACTTATACTCTTATTTAATTGATAAGAATCTTCACATATAAATACTCATATATATTGATAGTATAAGTTTAATAAAAATCTACGTTATCATCTCTCAATAAACAGCTACCAACCAAAAATCACTTTGATCCTGTTTTTGTTAAAATCTGTATAAATAATGTGAGTGAGAAAAATCAAATAGACAGCAGAGAATAACTCAGAAGTCAAATAATAAAACCCCAACTATAAGTGAAACACAGCAAATGTCACAATAAATCTCAACAACAATGGTAGAGAAGCACCCACATTAAGAATCTTCTATAAACACTACCAACCTGTAAATTCGAATACCTACAGCTTCCTTCCAACTATTGATTTACTGATGGATATATGAATGACCACATTAAGAAAATACACGTTAAGAGTATCATAGTCTAAAGGGACATGAGATAACATTCCGCATTGCATCATTCACGAATCGCAGTCAACGATAAATTTAATCGGCTAATTAGAATGACTTAATCGTACTAACACCTTCAAGAAGGAATATTATATGAGGTGTAATGTAACTAAAATGTTTGAACAGAATCACCTACAACAGTAGTCAATTAAGCAATTTTATGCTGCCAATTAAAGGATTGACCATAAATTCTAAATTAACACGTACCAAGTATCGAATGAAAGGCGATATACACTACGTATAACTTAGTGTTTAAACCTAGGGCGACAAAATCTGGATCCGAATCCCACCGAAAGGACTCCATTATGGAGGTAAAATGTCTTGACGGACAGCCTTCGGTTAACGCTTTTTAGGCAAGCAATCAGATTTGTCATATATACAGTCTAAAACATATGGTGGATAAAGAAGGCCAACCCTTCATTTCATTTAATGGAGCCGGTTTGCATGAGTTAAACACAGTAGTGATAGTTGGAACAAAGGCTAAGTAGGTATTATTAAAGTTCTAATTTACCTAAGTAGGGTGAACGCCACCTTTTCTCAGGTAAGGTCGAAGCCTGGGAGGTTATCAAATTGCACCCTTCGATAAGAGGGATATTACAGAAAAGAAAAACGTGGATTTACATTTTTTTTTTTTTATATCCGCCTGAATCCAGAAACCATATGCCAAAAACCCACCCAAGAAGCATCGATTCACATGGATACACAAGGAGAAATATACTTACATTGTATGTGTAACCGTAGACAACCCTTAATCATTTACACTCATGTTCCACTACCAATCGAAATCATAAGCATCCTATTCTACCAAACAAGTCCATACCTTTGCCATATTGTCCGAGTTGAAGCCTGTACTAGGTGCTTCCCTCACAAGCCCTTTTCCAGCCGCCCTCGGGCCTCGCCCCTCTCTCGCTTACTGCATTACCACCAAATCCCAATTTGCAGACCCAAACGCTTAGGTACCTCTTCTTCCTCATTCCCCAGCCTAGGGTACACACAACCAAAGAAGTCCTAGCCCTCACCAGCCTCAAAGGTTGAAGTACCTCACGATCACCGAGGCTTTCCTAACCTATCAGTAAACAACATCATTCCACCAATCTCAAGAAACCCAAAAGTTTAAACCCCTTCTCCTTCTTCTTCCTCCTTAAACCCCTCAAACCCCAATTCCTTTTCAATTTAGGGTTTTCCAATTCCTTTGTTAATTCGTTTGAAAAAGTCCAAATTGATTTTAATTTTTATTTTACCTTTTTCCCTTTTAAATCTAAAGCATGTGCGCTCATTTCAACATTTAGCTATTCATTACTATTTTAATTTATTTATCTATTTATTTTATGTAATTAATTATTTATCTATCCCCTTTTCATTTTGTATTAGTTTTAATATTTAACTTTTATTTCTCCTTTTCCAAGCTTAACTTATGAGTTTAGAGCTAGTAATATAAATATAATTCCTTGTTTATATAAACAATTATTTATTTCACAATTCCTTATAACTCACATACTTAAACTTAATTTGGTTATAAAATGGCTTATAATATAAACCTACATACTGATGTTTTTTTTTATTCCTTTATTTTATTATTAGGAAGTAAATATTCCTTATTTACTGAGCCATTAATGTGTCCGTGATTGTGATTAAAGAGAGATCTCAGAGCACAAGTCACCTAATAGGGAAGGGGAGGAGTTTTACAAACACCAAAATTAAGGCACACCTGCTGGCAAGGGAGCTCTGTCCCAGCTATGTTTTCTTCTTTTTTGTTGTTTTTGAAAGTTCAAAAAGTTAAGGTCATTGAATCGAAAGATCCCCCGGTTTCTCGGTAGGCTTAGGGTTTGTATTTTAGTCTAGACGATAAATGGTTAAGGGCAATGCTTAAAGTTTTATATGTGCTTGGCACTTATCAAGCAACACCCATATCAACCTCTTAATCGCGACGTCTCTTCAGTCACCACGGCGCCTGTATAAGTGCCACTCAGCCTTTAGAATTTCACAGGCGACGGTTCTTCAGGATGCCCACGGTTCATGGGTGCCACTCTGCCGACCGGGAATCGGGTTGGTAGGACCTCTATAACCCTAGAGCCACCACTGGCCAGTGGATTAGTAGGAGACTATGGCTCTAAGGGAATAAGGCCCCCGCTTCATTATACTTTATCATCGTGGAGCGATCATTGGCAATGCAATTTCACTATGATCGTGGGCCCTCTCGAACCAGGTAATCGTTAACCCACAGCCTGAGCTACGGAGTGGGCAAGAAGCAAGTGGGTGGTCATTGGCCCACACCCTCTCCCCAACCTTCCTCAAGAATTGTGTGTGGCTCCCTTTAATTCATAGAGTCAAGTCGGTAAGCTATCACCAGACTACTCACACAATCATGTCCGAATGTCGCCATCAAATCATCACATCAAATCAACATCATAATAAATCAACCTAAAAGTATTAATTCCCCGACCTTCACCGAGTCCATATTCCACCATGCTCCGTGATCCTCAAGGTCACAACCGTACACTCATAATCAATCGAAATAATAGCACCAGATACATGAATAGTGTAACGATCAATCATCTCACAATCACATCAAACTGATATAAGGTCCAACATCAGGGTATTCATCACTTCATGAAAGCAAGTGTCCCTGTAAGAATAAGTGGTCTCCACGCGTGTTCGATAGAGCGGGATGTTACATAATGTGACAGTAAAGAACAATAGTGTGTTAATCAAAATAATGAATTAGTTATTTCCACTATATTTCAACATATCGATATGATAATTTTCATTGTTGCGGTTCATGACCTTGAACAGATTCCTCAACACCCTTATCAATGACATACTATATGTATGGTACAATAGTGTACACAAACAATAAAAGGACAAGGCACACAAAATACAATGTCATTGGATGATTATGATACCACAAATGTCAATTTTAAGGAATGTAAAACACATAAATCAAAGAAAATTTAGAGGTGAATAAATTCATAAATTGTATTTGGATGTTTATCAATGTTTATATATTCATATTATCTAATGTTTATATGTTTATATGTTCTGATGACTATCCTAGTTATGCATGAATGTCTATACGTATTCTATATAAACAAAAACTAATTCCTTGGGTATAGAATCGAGAGCTATGTGAGGGGGGGAGAGGGCTATATGAACTTCCACCTTCATGTGTGGTTGTCCCTGCTCAGAGAATAACCCATTCTCAAACAAAGATAAGTCTGGCTAAGGTAAGCACTTCACCTAATTTTTTTATAGAGTATTTTAAATAACTAAATCCATGTTTATTTGTTTACATATTAATTACTCACATAAAGAATTTGTCTTTTATGATTCATGCAGGTCTGTAGATGGAAATGCATCTTGTGGACAACCCTTACTCAATTTTTATACAATGGATCTCAAGGAAAGGACAATGAAAAAGGTAAGGGTTTTGACATTTTTTAAAAGTAGGCTTTATAATTAGTAAAGTTCACAACTCATGAAATGATAATAATTGTACTTTTGGTAGACAAAGCATCATTTTGTTTTAAATAAAGTATGAATCATATAGTCAAGAATCCCATCCATTGCTAATGTGTGCAAGTACCATATGATTAATTAATAATTTGAATTTAATTATGAGCTATCAATCTTTACCATCACCATATTCTTCTAGTGCATGTAGATTTATATTTGAAGTTTTGAATATTAGTGAAGAATTCAAGAACTACAACTTCCATGAAAAATATACCTACATTCAACACTTTATGACCTATCCCAATTACATTTTTCCAATTGTGGGTTTTCGAGAGGTGATTAGGTCCAACATTTTTATTTACCTAGTTTAACCACCATCTTAAAATCAAACTCCCAAAAATAGTACAAAACATCGATAGAATTAACCTTCCAATATTGTATTGTTAACAAAATACTTGAACACTAAATTATCAATGAACAACTTGAAGGACTGTTCCATAAGATAATACTTGAAATCTTGTAGCATATATGCCATCACCAAGCCTTTGCCTTCATGGTTGTGTAATTAATTTTTTTTCTAGAAATTTTCATGACATGGTGTAGTATGTTACCCTAGCTATCGCAACATGTTTCCAATGCAATGGTAGTGGAATCCACATCGACATGGAAAGAGACCAATGTGATAAAATGCATGTTGTGTTCTTGGAATAGTTCAAATTATTTGATAATAACTTTGATCTATTCTAATGAAGTTCTACTGGCTCATCTCAGAGGACCCATACATCTGGCTCATGTCAATCTACCTTTATAGTATATATATATATATATATATATATATATATATATAAGTATATATATATATATATGTGTGTGTGTGTGTGTGTGTGTGTGTGTGTGTGTGGTGGTAAAGTCCCCTATAGTCCCTAAGGACTTAACGACTTCAAAGTCTTTCTGACCATATCAATATCTTGTCCTTACCAAGATCGATGGATGGGAACATGTACTACCATTGAAACCTTATGTCTAGTAGTTTCCTAGTCCTGCTATATCTTCTTGTGATTCCAAAGTTCATAATGTCTAAATTCCCACAATCATTCAAGGATATATACTAAAGTGATATACAATGTTTATACACTCTATTCAAACATGATCTATTAAGTTATGTATGTCCATAAAATTTGTGGAATTAGTTGTGCCATTAAACACTAGTGCATCTTTAATCTCTACATGAATCTACTTAATGGAATTTGGTAGTGTCCATATTTAAAGTTACCTGTAATTCTACCCTATAGGCATATGAGAGAATGCCAAAGTGAACTTCTCTGTAATCCATGCTGGAACTTTATGCAACTTATATGAAATTATATGAAAATATGCAACTATATGCAAATATACAACTTATCCAACTAAGAAACCATGGAACTATATGCACCTCATGTAGATGTATGCAACAATGCAAACTAAGAAACTATATAAAACTATAATTCTTCCAAACTATGCAAACTATTTGTACCCACAAACAATTTCATATGCAACTATATGCAAATTTATACAACAATGCAACTTTATGCAAATAATGTAACTTTATGCAACTATATGTAACTATATTGCAACTATATGTAACTATGTTGGTACCACAAACATATATTGGCATGATAATAAATCATTTCATCAACAAACTACAACTCCCCCCTTGTCTAGTTGTATACTAAAATTCCCTTTACCAATATGCTAGTTGGATACTACAATTCAACTTCCCCATATGCTATGGGAAATGCATGACAATGTTGCATCTAAGTATAATAATATAAGAACTCTTTTTCCAACCACTAAGATGGATTTTTGTAAGCCTTTTGACGATCTAACTCTTCATTTTCAAAATGTACATTACTAAGACGGATTTCATAAACCTTCTGACATTTATGAGCAGATGATTTGTGGCCACCCTTCACTAGGTGTTTTTTATCGTCAAGTTATCTATCAAATTTAATACATACACATATATACAAGTTCCACATGTGGTGTTTTTATTGTCTAATTTATTTGTTATCGTCAAGTTATTTGTCAAATTTAATGTAGATACTGCATATATACAAGTTCCATGTGGTGTTTTTATTATCTAATTTTATTTGTCCAATTCTGTTTTAGTAGTGTTTATATAGTACACGAAAGGTACACTTCACTAGCTTTTATTTCAACTATAACCATGGAGAAACCTGTATACATTTTAAATATAATTTTGGTTTCACTTGTGTTTTTATAAAGAAATTTATAACCATTTTAGAACCTAATGCTAAAAGTCTCTTTATCCATATCCCTCATCATCGAAAATAAATTAGAAAAGATCCCCACTTCATTCATTTCCATAATCCTAACCTTATTTGGACTAGGGATAGCAATAATTTTAGGATTATGGAAATGAATGAGGCTAATCCCAATAATCTAGACCCTCCTCTCATCCCACATGTTTGTGCAAGTATTACACCTGAAGTGGTGGTTCAATACAAAATTTTTATTCTTATATAATAATACCCACATCCAAACTCTTGTACATAGGATGAGAAATCCCTTGATGATCCTAGGGTATAGCAATCTTTGGAACTTCTCCCCAACAATAAATAGTCCCTATTCCAAACTCTCTATTGAAAAAAGATCCTCATTACTCATAATGACAAATGAAATTTACTATTCCACTCTCTATGTCTCCTTTTTACTTGTAATTGTTAGATCAAAGACCAACTTTCCAATATAATCCTTGACACAACCAAAATAACCACATTTTCATCACTCCTCACTCCCTCCTATCATTGGGGTTTTGCATAAGAGGATGAAACCTATATTCTCATTAATAAACAATAGGAGACACGCTTGTCAATAGGGATTCTTTTCAGTAAATGTTTAACTGTTGTATCTCCCTGATTACTCTAATATACCTTAACATATCATATGAAAACAAGAAATGGTTTTATAAGATGTCCATTGAAATACCTATCAAGCCTTTAAAGATAACAAGACCCATGAACTCATCTTTATTGCAATTCCCTTTCTATGTAATGATGTGATGAAGACATCCTACATAAATATATCTATCTCTTAGTTGTACCTCACATCCAACCACTTCATATGGTTTCACTTTCTCTTCCACACATTCCAAATGATACATTCTCATCCTTCCACCCAATTAAAAAAACAATGTAATTATTTATAATATGCTCATCAGTAATTTCTATCAACTCTCTAAAGATGAAAAAAACTATGAACCACCTCTTGCAATACATCTTACTTATAATGTTAAGACCCAAAGAAACCTAATACATAAATACCTTTCTCTCCTACTTTTACATCACATCAATCCATCTCATCTCATATGGTTCCACCATCCCTCTTCCAAACTCTCTAAATAATACATTCTAGTCCTTTCAACTGGATGCACTCTACCTTCTATTCTCACTTTTAAATACCCAAACCTCCCCAATGATTTTAACTCAATAATTTTTTTATACCCAAACACCAATTAAAAAAATACATATATGATCTATTTTACCTATTTCCATAATTATTTTCCCTTGTCCTCTCATTGGATACAACAACAGGTGTCTCCCTTGTTCTTCTATGCTTTTTCTTTTCCTTATCTTTCCATTAGCTGTCAAAATCAACATTTTCTAACAATAAAAAGGTCTCATGTCTTAACACCTTTTATCAAGTTGAATGAAGCCTTGATCCTATTAGCAGATTTTTTGGGCTAGCTTAGACTTCCCCATTATCAACTCTAGCCACTTTTATACCTAGTAGCACCCAATATTAACTAGTTCTCCTATCTCTTTCCCCTCTCCCAGTGTCTCCATGCTCCCACATCCCTCTATATTTCTGTAACCTTCAAATGCTTAGAAAGTATTTCCTCCTTGTAATGAACCCAAATTATCATAAAAAAAATTCATGGTACAATATTTACCATTTCATCTTCACAAGCACTCAACTTGTGGGTACCGCATCTTACATTTTTTTTTCTTTGCATAAATTTATAACCTATTAGCTCAATACTATTAAGAGAGGTTCCATCAAATTCAAGTATTTTCCTAAATCATGCCTTATTATAAAGGGTTTGATACAATACCCACATCTTCCTATACACTAGGATTTGAATTTTAGTTCCCCTATTTTAATAGAATCAAGCTATTGGATTTTGCGCATAAAATTATGTCCCTGGGAGTTAAATTATCACACACTTACCTAACTGTGTCAACATCAGAATTCAAGCCTAAATGTAGTACGTGACAGGAAAGGGTTTAAGGATATTAATGCTGGTTTAGGAGAGGTTTGAAAGTGTTATTCCTTTGATGATATCATTTTAGTTATAGTACAACTCATCTCCACCATAATGATTTGAACCCGATCAAATATACATCATTCTCTTCATAACTAAACTAACCAACTCTCCTCTTCTTGTTGGTGTAACGAAAATATAACTTCAAAGACAAAAGTTTAGTGACCGACTAGTTTCACTGGATAGTCATGATTTTACTATCGTTTAACTTCGTATCTGCTGCATTAAGGGAGGTGGATGTACCTGTCAGGAGGAGTTTTAAGACTCTGTCCTGTAATTAATTAGGTTCCTACTAACCTCAGTCCCGATGACTCTTCCTCTTGTTCCTCCCAATCATGGTGCACCAACTTTTACCCTAGCGTAAGGATTGTACCTCCCGTGTTGTAAAGAGTGATACTCGTTCCTCCTAGGTTTTTGTGATATCATTTTTTCCCTTTTGCCTATGAAGGAGAGGGTTCTGTATTATACGTTCTTCCATAGGGAAATTCTACCACCTATGAGAAGAACCTTTGACTAAGTCGATGGCAATATCTGACTACCTGGTAAGTTCTTTTAGGGGACTGTCATATTTCGAGCTCGAACAAAGTTTTCTATTTTGGTTGATACCAAGAAAGATCTTTCGTCCTGTAAACTTTACTGTGGATTTACCAACCCTCTATACTTCTGATAGTCATGTTCAAAGTCTACACATTTCTCCTTTTATGTTCGTAATGACTATAGAGGATTTTTCTTGTTGTATCTGTGAGTCACTATCTTTACCTCTGTGAACCTAAGGTCATACTTTGTGTCCACTATTTGTATCCCATGGGTTTATTTCCAGATCAATATTTTTTTTACTCTGTAACTATAACCTCTACTTAGGAGTACCTCAGAGTACTTTCATAAGAGTTTACATTTCGTCGTGTAAGGTTTCTAGGAAAGTAAAAGGTTAAGCTAGGTTCTTAACGTATGTTTCTCCTCTGTAAATGATGCATAACATTTGTAGTAAGGTAGTGGTCTACCGGTAATTTATCTCTTGCTGAGTTACGTTGTTTTCCATGAGGACTTCTATTGGCTAGGTGTATGATACCATTATTTACGTTCTCCATTTTGTTCGTAAAGGGTTTTATGAAATGATTTATCTCTTGAATTAGCAATGCTATTTTATCTTTTCAAAGTAATTATTTGATTCTGTAAAAAAAAGGTTTTCTCTATATTAATGGTGGGAATCTACCTGTTGTGAGGGTACCCACCAGGAGCTCCCAGACCCTTCTTCCCTCGGCCAAGGTTGATTACACAACAAAGCATGGTAACTGGAGGGTGCGGCGTTTCGGCCGTCAGTTAAGTAATTCGACAAGCTATGATTATCAATCCACCCTTTTGAGTTTATAAATTAAGGTTCTACTCTGTAATTTTTCTAATATTTTCCATGATGGTTGAATGTATGTGTGCCCACTTCACCAC
>SNQJ01S0187723.1:0-18453 GCA_010110895.2 Picea sitchensis | reverse complement strand
GCTCTTCATCATATTTAGAGAACATGGTTATGTCATCTAAGTAGATAACAACAAACTTTTCCTCTGGAAAAATAGAAATATGGTTGTAGCCAGAAAAACCATCAACCATAGACATCTGGGTTGCACCTGTCACCCTCTGTAATATATGCTCCATCTTGGGCAAAGGGTAATTATCCTTTTTAGAGCTTCTGCTCAGATTCCGGAAATCGACACAGAGTCTAATTTCTCCATTCTTTTTCCTCACGGGGACCAAATTAGCCACCCATTCGGAATATCTCAAAGGAACAATAATTTTTTCATCTAAAATCTTTTTCACCTCCTTCTCCATGACAGGCAGTAACATAGGATTGATTTGCCTCAACTTTTGCCTGAAGGGATTAGTCTCTTCATTTAATGGAATCTTGTGCTCTATAATGTTTGTGTCATAAGTTCAGAGATATTCGTAATTCCATGCGAATACATCAGAAAACTCCTTCAACAATTTGACATATTCAACCCTCTTCTCTCTTGATAGGCTACTTGACAACTTGACATATTTTGGATCTTTCTCTGTTCCCAAATTGCACTCAGTTATATCATCATCATCATCAGTAGACACTTTCCCTTTTTCTGACACATCATTTTCATCAAATAATTTTTCCAAAGGAACTATTCCTTTTGGAATATGGTTGCTAGGTAGTTGCACGATATGATGATTAGCAATTATGTTAAGGAAAACATCAGCATATGGAGTAATTTCAGAATCAAGATCCTGATCAATGTGTAATGCAGCAAATTCATCAACAGACTCAAGAAAAATTTTAAGTTCTAAATCATCTTCAAACACCTTCCAATATTTGACATTGTCCAATATAGAAGGCATGTATTTGAATTCTACATCATACTTGAGTTTTGGCGGTATGGGTATCCTGAAATTGTTTGTTGATACAACCAAAGAATCAGCCACAGAATTCTCTTCTCGTGGAATAAAAGAGATGTCATACTCAGAGAAAAAATTCTCCACTAGGTCCCATACTTCATTTCTATAAGATCTAAGCCTAGGGTGCTTATTTTGGCAAAAAACTTTGGTCTGATGGACTATCATTTCAGCATCTCCAAATACTGACAATTTTTTAATCCCCATATCCTTTGCATCTCTCAAGCTCAAAACAAGAGCTTCATACTCTGCACATTGTTGGTAGTTTCAAATTCTATTTTGCATGACAAAGATATGGTTTCCTGAGTTGGTGATACAAAGAGCACTCCAGCACTGACACCTTCCTTAGAAGAGGCTCCATCAAAAAAGATCTTCCAAACAGAATTGGTTAGAGGAGGTTCTTCAGACAAGGTAGCAGAATTTTTTCTTATTTCAAGAGGAGTTTCAGGAGCAGCAGTGAGCTGCAAAATGCTAAACCCCAAATTGGTATCAAGAGCAAAAACAGGATGATTAGCAGGGTTTTCTTCATCACTAATAATGTAAGCCGGTTGGGCTTCTCTGTAAAGTCTTCTATGATCCCCACCAAACATCGAGATAGTTTCATATGAGAGATCGATCTACAAGGTTCCTCCAAGTATTTTTATGAAAGACCTTGACAAGAGCATGCCAAACTTGGGAGGAACATTAGCCACCACAACATCCATAAGTATACTTTTCATGGGCAGCTAAAATAGAGTCACAACCATATCCTTAATGACGCCCAGACGTTTTACTTTCCTAGAGTTGAAAGACTATAAGTCATGACAGGTTTTGGTGATTTCCAGTCCAAGTTCATCCATAACAGATTTTGGCATAAGATTATGGGAGGCCCCTGAATCCAAAATACAGTTATGCAGCACCTTGTCATGAATATTGAGAGAAGTATAGAAGGGAGGGGATGAGTCATATTTGTCTTCTATCAAAGGGCCTAAAATCACAGCTGGTTTTTCATCTTGCAGATTTATTGAATCAGTGGAATTAGGAGAGGCATCGGGCTGTAACATTTTGGTCAGATATTTTTTAAATTCTTCATTTTTTATCAATTCCAAAAATGGTACAGGGATCTTAATTTTCTGGATCTCATTCTTAAAACTGAAGGAGGGGGTGGCTTCAAAATCTCTTTGGTTTCGGGAGGAGGATTTCTAATAAGAAGTTGTGGGTTTTGAGAATCTTTTTCCTTGTTGCTCACTGTCAGTCTTGGAAGAATCTTCTTTCTAAATAGGTTGATTAGGGGCAACACTTTTTTCTTCATTCTTCTTAGATCTCAAATTATATCTACTAGAATTTTCCTTCATTTGTTCTCCCTTGATTAACTCATTGATTTGAATATCCATTAAAGATTGTTCATAAGAGGATCGAGTCAAGTGTGGGGATGAGGATGAATCACCTAAACAGTGGATCTCAAGATCAGCCTCTACCTCCTCGTCTTCTTCATCAGCAACCAGATTATTCTGAAAATGAGCTTGAATCCTCTTATCATCTCTCTCTCTATTTCTGGGATCTCTAGGAAGGATTTGGGGAGCATTGTTGGGTCTCCTGAAATTACCTCTATTTTCAGTGTTCTGAGCATTTCTATATGGTTTTCTTCCTTTTGATTTTAACTTCTCTATCTCAGTAGAAATGGACTTTACTAATTTGGTCAACTCATCTACCTGTGAATGAACAATAGGAGAGTCAGAAGTGGAAGCTCCAGCCTTGTTTTTCCTCCTATCTCTGTCATATTTTCACCTGAGCTTATCTGAATCAATTAGGTTGGATTCTACCTCTAAGGCAACATCCTGCATCTGAACTAAGGAAGGTGACCTTCTCTCTCTCAATAGAAGGAAGAACTTGGAGTCAAAAGCACTAGCATAAGTTATTTTTTCCATGGTTTCGGTGGGTTTGATCTCATCAGGAATCTTCTAGTACATTTTGTTAAACCTTTTAGAAAATTCATAGATAGACTCTCCTTCTTTCCTTTTCAAAGATCCAAATTCAGTGATATAATAAAAAAAATCATTTTTGTCACCCCATTGACTCAAGAAGGCTTCATCCAACAGCTCAATACCCATGATGGATCTAAGGGCGAGACCCCTAAACCACTTCCTAGCTTCAGCAAAAAGGATTTGGACGAAAACCCTCATCCAAATATCTTCATTTTCAATATTTTTGTTATCTTCATAGCTATAGAAAGAAGCAAGATGTTCCTCAGTTGTTATATCTTCTTCTCTAGTAAAATTGGGCATGTATTTCAAACAATCTCCAGGGGGAAGAGAATTCATTGGCTGAGTCAAGACTAGAGGAGCATATCTTGCAGCCACTATGGCATCCATCCTATTTGCAGGGGGGTTAACAACTGCCATTTTATTTTGGATTCTAGGTGAACAAGCAGGAGAAGGAGATCTGGTTGTGTGCATATTAGGAGAAGGAGAAAAGGATAAAGGGGAGATTTCAGTGTTCACAATAGCAGGTGGAGTCTTGGAATAGGATGGTAAGGTCTAAGAAGGAGATGAAGTTCCTACTTCTTTGGCAGCTAAAGTTTTAATAGAGAAGGTGTAGCAAAACCTAACGTAGGGAAATCTTCAAAACTATCAAGACTTAAACACTTCTCAATATCAGGGGAGGAGAATATATCAATGTTTTCTTCTTTCAATTCAGTTTCAAAGGTAGATTATTCAATAGAAAACTCTTCAAAATCTATCTTTTTAGATACTTCAGCAGAAGATAAAGGAAGCTTACTTGATAAAACAGTTGGAGTATCAAGAGTGGAATCAGGCAACTGACCAGAAGCACTTGTAGTAGCAGCAGAAAAACCTTTTTTAGAAGCTTTTCCCTTCTTTATTATCTTCTTTGGGTCATCCTCAGGTGGAACCAAAGGTAACTATGGATTTGATCTTGTATGTCTGCCTTTAGGCGCCAGAGCTGAATCAATGGAGTCACCAGGTGCAAGATGCAATCTTCAAAATACTAAGTCTCAATGCACCTTGAGAGATAGTAAGCATTGTCATTCTATTCTAGGGAAAAGTCCTCAAATCATTCCCCAGCAATGGCGCCAACAATGTTAGCACTAGGAGTCACCTTTTGATTGCAAGGAAGGTAAGCCCAGTACTCATCATATGATATGTGAAAGTATGAGCGTTTTTTGAAAGGTCGAATGGAAAAACTCGAAATGATAATATCCTCACTCAGAAATAGGGCCAAAATGTAACAGAAAATAAGGTCTTGACTAATTTCAACCAGTAGTTTTGGAGTAAATGTGGATAGAAAGAAGACTTGAATGAGAGGAATATAAGAGCTACTGCAAACATCAGGTCCACAAAAGCCCAAAGGAAGAAAGTTTCTTAAAACAAGATCTTCTTGAAATTAGAAACTAAGGAAATAAACACCATGACAATAAAATGATCAAACATCTATCATATCATTACCACAGTCATCCTTATGAAGCATTAAAATATGAAAATTTAGCATTAGAAGCAAATAGTCTGAAATAGGAGTTGATTTCTATTAGTCAAAAATGACTAAAAGTCTTAATTCCAGTACATACTAGATCACAGTCACTTTATCAAAAATATTATAGTTTCTTGGGAGTCTTGCTCTACCATCTGAACCCCTTAAAGAAATTCATCTGCCTATTTATAACAAGAAAGGGAGGCAATAGCTGGAGGTACAAGCTAGCCTCTTTTCCTTAAAAATCTCAAAACATTTATTTATTTTAACAACTAAGATAACAGCCTATGCTATAAAACAGGGAAGTGTTGGTGACTAAACCCAATCATGCTTCTACCTGCTTTGATCCTCTTTTGTTGCTCAGCTCTTGTTTTGCCATGTGTCCCTTTGGAGCTTGTAGTTGTCCTCTGCACGCCAACCGCTACTTCTATCATTTTATTCCATTATTAACTTATCCAAAACTGTTGGCTTAGTCTTCCTAGATCCCTGGTGTTTGCTGGCTACTCCCTTGGGTAGAAATTCTATGTAGCTCCCCCTAAAATTGAACAAGGAGAGAAGGTAGCGCCCCTGTGTTTCATATCTGCGGCTACATTTTTCCTCTATTGCAAAATTGAGTAGTTCCTGTGGGTGAACCTTCTCTCTGTAAGATATTACACAGTGCCTGTGGGTAGTGCATGTATGACAATTCTGCGTTCTGTAAAATATTACACAGCGCCACCTACGCTGCGTCTGCATAAGGGTTTGGGTAGCTATGCCAAAAATGAAGCGCCTTTGACTCCTGAACATGTGTAGAGTTGTTTGTGTCCTTCCATGATGAAAAATCAATATACTTAGGTGGTTTTACCACTGAGTGAAGCTCAACTCTCAAAAATGGGGTTTACCACTACCAACTACTTTGTCATTTTAACACTTAGCCTCACACTCTTTCTAGTGGAAAGATTGTCTCCAACTAGCTCAGTAGACTTCTTCTTCTTAGCACTGGTAGGATTCCTCAATATAGTTGTTCTCTCCTTAGCTACTGGCTTGTCATCTTCAATGGAAACCTCAACAAACACCTGTAAATTCTTTTGGGTTACTTCATCTTGAAAATGCTTCAGTTCTGCCTTTAGCTTTCTGTTCTGAGCCTGGAAACCCCTTTTCTGTCTGTAAAGATTCTTCAGTTGTTTACAAAGAGGCAGAGCCTTTCTCATTGCAAACCTTGCCAAGTCTAGGGTATGGTTGTAGCCAATCATGAGCTCATTCATCTGAGCCAAGTGGACCTTGTCTTCTACTTTGAGACGAGCTATTTCTCTCCCTGCATCCCTAATATGCTTAATAAGTCTTTTGTAGGTCTGGCTGCCAAGGGGGTTGGGGACATGTGCAGTCTCAGCAGGCTTCTTCTCGTCCTTTTCTTCCATCTGTACAGGAGTTTCCTTGCATGTTTCATCAGTCTTCTCAAAACCTTTTCCTCTATGCTTCTTCTCTTGCACATCAACATGTTCTTTATTCTTCATAGGTTTTTTACAATCCTTCACAGGGATTTCATCTTCCCTCTCCAAAGTTGTTTTGGTACCTTTACCCTTGATTTTCTGTATAGGGGTTTCTGGTAAAGGATGTCCTTTGAAATCCCCCTTAGGGATTGATGACCTAGTGAAAGGATTTTTACCTTTGATTTCAACTACTGGAGGAGGAGAGGGAAAGAGAAGTGTCTTCCCTTTTTTTTATGTCACCTTGGTCGAAGATGGAACTTCTTCTAACCCTGGTGGAGGTGGTGGTGAGAATCTATGTGTGGGGAAGGACAAACTTCCTCCTCAGCTTCCCTAACCTGCTTATTGATCTCTAAAATAGGGGCTTTTCCCTTTCTCTTCTTGTTGATCCCTTTTTTAGTACTAGTAGGTGATGAAGAGCCTGCAATTTGTGATTGGGGGGTAGGTGTTGGGTCCATCTTGAAGTGAGAAGAGACCAAAAAATTATCCTAGGAGATCTCTTTCTTTCCCAACTCTTCAAAGACAAGCATCCTGATAAGTCGAGAGTGGAAAATACTAGAGTCCACATCCTTGTATTTGTCTTGCACCCTATCTTCCATTTTACCTATACTTCTCAGCAGGTAATATGGAATATTCATCTAAACCTTACCAGTAAAATGCAACAACAACCTTATGTGGTAATGATACAGGGTGTTAAATATCCCTTCACAACTAAAATATCTCTGTATGATTTTCAACATTCTGTCAAACTGGTCAATCAACTGATTCGTTGGCACACTCTTAGATAAATCATTGGCTTGGTATTTAGGCTTGAAAATATATTTAACGAAAGGTGAACTCAATACCATGGCCTTGAACCAATTTTCTTCTGAAATGGGAATCCCTGTTGCAACTGAGATGAAGGCTTCATTCACCTCAAATTCCAAATCTCCAACTCTGGTTTTCTTGCCATCAAAATTTAGTGAAAATTGTTTTGCTACTTCTGAGTGGCCTCTCTGCATGTTCTTGTAGAAAGAGAGGCGTCCTACTCTTCAAAACATTTCCCTTGCCATGGGTTTTGTGTCAAAAAGGCACATGTCCATAGGTTTTGTTCGAACTATCTTGCCACATTTGTGTGCTTTCTTCGACTGAGGGGTCTCCATAACTCAGAAAGACGGTTCTTAAGAGGCTATAAGGGATGTTATTGACTAGAAAACTTCAATTTAAGTCTCAAATGCACAAGGATGGCCCTCCAAATTAACAGTGCTTAGAAAATGAACTTGGCTATGAGAAATGGACTTTCAAGCTTATACAGGTTTTCAGAGTGTAGACTATGAGGAAGTAATTCTGAAATGACTCTTTGTACAGGATGAAAAGAAGTGAAGGATAATCAGAGAGGTTTGAGCAGCGCCTCTGCGTAGCGCAACGCATACACATAGGATAGGCTATTTCAGGCCTGTGGTTTTCAAAGGCTATGACTAACCAAAATAATCAGACTATGGATACGAGTGAAGTTGTTTACAGGAATGCAAATATGGCTCCCATACTACCCTGTAAGCTTAGCAAAATGAAACCCAAGAACAAATGTCCTATGAAAATTAATATGCGAAGGAGGTTGCACAGGATACCTCTGAAGTCGACAACTGTTGAGCTCCTCAACGCAAACTTAGGATGATATTGAGGAAACTTCAGCCCTGAAATCTCTCACAACATCGGATTTAGTGGACATGTGATCATCTGATATGAACTGGAAAACTTACACAGCGCATCACTGCTAAACTTTTCAAATTTAGAAACCGTTACCAAGGATCATAAATGCAAGATCTTTTGAAAACATTTCAATCGACTTCAGGAACTGAAAACAACGGTTAAGGTATCAGTCATGGCAATCATGACTTGGAGTGGGTGCATGATAATCGTGATAGATGCTATGAAAATTCCTACTAAGTGGGCAGTGTTCTCCGAATCAAAAAATGATTGGACAGGTGAGTGGGGATGATGAGGTATGCATGCGAGGTCATGAGTGATGAGAGAGGTGTGTCACATCATCCTGGTCATGGGAGGTATCAACTTAGGGATGAATCACGAGAGGGGACATAAATAATAGACCATGAGCTCATAAGGGTTTAAGGACCAAAAATTGAATTGTGGATCAACACATGAGCTATGACTCAAATGTTTAGTCATCCTAAGGGGTCCTATCATAAATAACATTTAATGGATGAGAAATTTATTTCAAAGAGAAAATAAGAATCTAAGGTTTTTTTTAATTTTTCTTTTTAACAAAAACAAACTAAGAGACCCAAGGCAAATTAGTGTGATAACACCACCCACCCGTACACTCAGAGGACATCAAATGACTAGTGAGACACAATGAAGGACAAGAATTAATTTCTTTCCAGTTGAGCTCCCCTGATTATAAATTGTGTGACCCTGTGGGCTATATATGGAGTTGTGTTTTCCAAAAGCATTGGAGCTTGCAGAATTATTCACCTTATCATCATTTGGGGGTATGGTCGGTGTTCCAAGACATGTTCTCGTTCTGTTTTCATACATCCCTAGTTTTTTGTGGATCTTCTAGAGTAAAGAGAAGAATTATATTACCAGGCAGTCTGGGTGGCTATGGTGGAAGTTTTCTTTCACCTAGCACCTTGTAAAAAGTCAATTAGCCTAGGATTGTATATAAATAAGCTACTTCTAGAGCCCATGTGTTTTTTTCATTTTTTAGTAGAATAGTGTACATATTTCCATGTTTTCTTCGGCGAAAGTTTTGAGCTAGACTCCATAGCCCAACAGCTAAGGCATTGTATTTGTGCGTTCTTGGGAGCTCGCAGGGAGCATGCCATTCTCTGTGGAGCCAAATGTTATCACATAAGACTGTCTAAGGGTCGCAAGGAGAACTAGTCTTTTTCTTGCACAGGTATCATCCTTGAGCTCAAAACGCAGCTTTCAAACTAGTTTATTTCAGGCTTGAAGCACAAGAAACAAGCAGTTTTAGTCTTTCAGCGACGTAGATTCCTAGAGCAGTTCAGATCAACGGCTCACCACCATTCAGAACCTTAAAGTTGTGTGAAGTATAGTTTCGGGGTAAAACCCCAAAGTAAGCATGAGTCGTTGATATTGAGGGGGACAAGTGGTAGCCGATCCAAGCATTCGGGGAAATGAGCTTCAGGAATTTCGAAGTGAGAAGTGCATAAAACTTCTGAAGAGACAAAGCTCGAACACTCGAAGCAATCATAGACCATTGATCTCAAAATCAGCAGGGATTCATTGATCTTAGTAGCAATGCCTCTCAAAGTCCCGAAGCGTCTGAAGTCCCGAAGTGGTCAAAGTCCCAAAGTGTCGAAGAACGTGGCAGCAGATCCTTTGCTTCGGGGGTTTTTCCTCCGCGGGGTTTTTCATGTTTCACTTTCAAAACACACAAATCCCAAAGGCCAAGAGTAAGTCTCAACCATCTGATTCCATAAATCCACATGTCGCCAGATCTAGAACTCTGGGTAAAAGCACAGAAGGTAAGCGAGGTTTTAGATTTGATTTTCCCGAAGCCCAGAGGCCCGAAGGAGATCACGGTTGTTGATCGATAAGGGAGCAGAAGGGTCATCGATCTAGTTGAAGGGATCAAAGTCTCGAAGCAGGAGCATAATTTTTTATTTAAGAGGACACACGTCAATAGATCACCAACTATGGGTAAAATCATTGAAGGCAGCCAAGGTTTGAGATTTAATTTTCCCAAAGTCCAAAGCTACGAAGGGATCTCATTCGTCGATCTCCAGAGGCCACACATCGTCAAATCCTTAACTCCAAATGTTTTTCTTAGAGGTAACATAAGTTTGATTGTTGATTTTCCCAGAGCTCGGAGACCCAGATCTCAGTCGTCGATTTAAGAGGATATGTGGAAGTCATCAGTATGGACATGCGGTGCACTCATTGGTCGTGACACCAGGAAACTATTCGGTAGTGACATGTGGCACTCATTCCAGGAAACCATGGGAATAGCATTCACTTCTTTCTTAGTGACACATGTCACTTCTCTTTCATGACACATCAACATAGAAGCGACAGGCCTCCGGGAGGTGTTATTGTTCAACATCAAGAATAGTGTCCCCCTCCCCTAGATCACAATTTGGTGGATTCTAAAGTTGGCATGCGGTTAAGCTTGGCAGTAGTGCTAAATCTAAAAGGTACGCCCAAATTGTAGACCGCGTCCAGATCAACGACCATGCTTCATTGTGGGGACACAACTTGCTCGATAGATAAAATTATTGAGCGGTCCCGCAATTGAAACCGTGGTTTGGAGAAAGTGATACATGGAAGAAGGTGGTGGATTGCGGGCCCAAAAGTGATGTGAGTTCAAACCTCTTTTGACGGCACCGCAATCACATTCTCATATAGTGTCCATCCCGAGAGCAGTGCGTGGCCGCCCCCTAGGCACTAAGCCTCATCCTGATCTCGAGGGTTCAGTTAATAAATGAAAGGACTGGTGGTTGAAACCTTGACTCACTCAGTAATTAGAGGGCATGGAAGGCCCAACCATGGGGACTGAACCATCAGCCGTGGTACCCCTATGGACATATTTTCCTCTAGACCCATGTCGATCTGAGCTCGTGTCTGACAGAGGGATACATTCACATTATAACAGAAGACTGCTCGGATGAAATCATTTGAATGTAGTGATGGGATCACACTCTTGATAGTTGGGGACTGATCCGAGTATAAATAGATAGTTTTGATATTTTGTTAAGGTCATCAATTGGTTGAGAAGAGCTCCCTATTTTGTAATGTTTTGATGCCATAACTGTTCTCTGGTTATGTACCAAATTTGAGATTTTCATGTTAATAGAATTCATCTTCTTTTCATCTCTCTCTAAAAATTGTGCTAAAACACTCAGGCAAGGAAGATCCAGTCGAGGGTTGTTATATTGTTGTAATGTAGGTTTGATTATAGTGGTATCGTGGCCAGTTTTAGTCAACTCCCTTGTTATCTTTTTCCCTCTTACACTGAATGGCTCGGGCATGGAGGTTCCAGTCGAGTTGTTGTAGCTACATTGTGATGTAGGTTTGATCATTGTGTTGTTGTGACTATGTTGTTTGGACATATTTCAATGTCTGAAGCTTGAGCTCAAGAGTGATCTTGAGTCTGATTTTTTCTTCTCCGAGCTACTTGAAATCGTGATGCTCATAGTAGTCTTGTTCACCTTTCTCACTAAGTCTTCCCTCTGCTCACACTTAAACTCAATTCACTAACTGAAGTTAATGTGGCCCTCACTTCCCTGTGCATTTCTTGTCCAGTTTCATGTTGAACATCATTCATATATTGAGTTTTATCCGTTGACCTCCACTCATATAAAACCAACATCCACCAAAAAATCTGATGGGTATTGGACTTATCCTCTCGCAATCTGAGGGTGAATCTCAGTGCTAATAGATACCATACCAGAATGGAAAGCACCATGTTGGGAAGGGTAAGCGTTGCAGCTACCTGAAAATCTTGTACGTCCAGTGGGGGGTAGAAGAAGGGGATTTGAGTGATGGCTTGGGGGATTGTCTCCCAAACCGGGATTTTCCCTTGGGGAAGGGTGAAATCGGGGGTAAGTGGTGTCATAGGGTTCTCAGGCAATTCCTAAGGGAGGATTTATTCCACTAGTGGGACATGGGGGAGTGGAGTATCCTTTGTGGGAGGAACAATGTCTCCAGTTTCAGTTCCATTGGAAGATATGACACACACTTGTGCTGAGGGATATATGAGCGGTGGTGCTCCATGGTATGTCCCCATCAAGGATGGGTCCTTGAAAATTTGGGGGGGCATATCGATGAGTGGGTAGGCGTCGGAATTAGTGTGGTCAAGAGGTAGGATGTTATCGATGTTGGAGGAATGGTTGGGTTTGTAATGTGAAACTTGGTCAATGGTGATGATCTTCCCGTTGTGGGGAAAAATCATCGTTTGGAACACAGAAGAGGCCACGACCTTCATGCATAAATGTAGCTACGCCCAAACAAGATGTTGTAATCAAGTGGGGCATCAATAACCTCAATGTTGATGAGGATAGCTTTTCCCCCAAGTTCAACGAGGACATTTTGAAAGATCCCTTCAAGAGAGGATGTTTGTCCATCATAATCTCTCAAAATGATGGTCGATGGTATTAGCTCAGGGGAGCTAAGTTTCTGCCATACCATTTTGGACATGATGCATTTGGATGCAGCTTCATCGATGATACATCGATGAACTGTGATGTTCTGAATCTTGACTAGTATTTGGAAAGCTACCAAAGTGGGGAGACGGAGTTAACCTCAATCTAGATCAAATGTGATGAGTCTGGTATCAGTAGGGTCGACTACCCCCAAAGCAAAAAGCAATGACTTACGTTGAGTGGGACAGGTTTGGAGGACCTCAAAGACTGACATGGCTATAGGATATTGCGCCAAGTCATCGACCAGACTATAATTGTGTGCCTCCCTAGCCTGAGGGTTGTTGACATTCCATCGTAATGGGATGCGAGGAATACAAATAGGTGGTTCATTGTTAGGGCATGGAATCATCAAAGGTTGTCCAGATGTAACTAGAGTTGTTTCTAAAGTGGTGGGAGTAGATTCAGGGGGTGTGTTGTATTGACGACTGTGCGTTTGTAGAAGAATTTCTTCTTCACTAGTGAGGAGGATAGTATGATCCACCGGATTCCCAGGGTTTTGATATTGTCCCATCTGTGGTGGGGCAAGATGCATCTCATGTTGGGTATTCATCACACCTTGGTGTGGAATAGGGTTTTGAAACACAGTTGGGGGTGGTTGTTGTAAATACTATTGTGGGGCCTGCTCAGGGGCATGCGGCGTTGGAGGACATGGCGTATTCATGGAATATTTTATCCATTTGAAGTCGGTGATTTGGGGGCAATGGTGAGTATAATGACCATTCTCACCACAAAGGGAAAAAGGGAAGTTTGTCTGGAGGATGTTGTTGTTACTCCTTAATGTTTATTCCCCCCTTGGGGGTTCTGGTTCCCCTAGTTATGGTTGCCCCCAGTAGGTTGGTTCTGTTGGGGGTTGTTTCCCCCTGGTCTGAGGTTATTATTGTTTCAGTTTTTTCCTTTCTTTTTGTCATTATTTGGTTGATGGGCCAGATTTGACATATTCTGTTGTTCAAAATTTTGAAATTGTTGAATGGGAAAGGACTTAACAAAGTTAAACCCAGTGTGTGGTTGTCCTTGCGGAGAGAAATGGGTTGTGGAGGACCAAGAAATGGAAAGTACGGATTATTTTTTGGTAATGACCCGTAGGGTGCATAGGAAGGCGTAGCGCTTTCACTAGTGCTCAAGGTGTAAGATGAGGTAGAGGGGGTACCAGAACTTGGTTGAACAGTCATGCGCATCATGGGTGTCAATGAGGGTCCACTCATGGGTGGAGGGAGGACATAAGGGTATGGTTGTTGATGGGGGGGAGGGTAATAAGCGGGTCCTCCATACATCGGTGGATATTGGGGTGTACCGTACATAGGTGGTGGTTGGATGTACGGGTTATGATGTGTTGTGGTACCAATCAATCCATCCTCTGAGTGAGACATCCCAAGTTTTTCCTGGACGAATGGTACAGGTCTCGGGGCATCAGGTAGTATTGTGTTTAAGTATCCTGACTAAGCATAAATGAGGTCATATTATTGGGCTTTGTTGATGGCAGCCTCTTCAGTTTGGGGGAAGGTGGAGGACACATCTTTGGAAATGAGAGGTATGAGTAATCTGAGAAACCAATCGAGTCATTGTTGTTTGGTGGTTTATGCTTTGCATAAACTACGTCGTCAATGCCATTCGTGAATGTGGTCGGTGATATGTGTGGTTGAGGTTTGTTTAAACTCAGAAATAATTTCTAGACCATTGTCATGGTGAATTGGTAGTTGAAAGAAGGTCAAAAATGTTTTGGCCAATGATTCAAAAGTCACATGGGACCCTGATTTTTCGTCCACATACCACTTGGCTGATGGACCTGTGAGTGTGTGTTGAAATAACCTTAATCAGATGGAATCATCCATGATGTTGTTTGAAGAGCACCATAGGTGGAAGTTCATGACATGGTTGGCAGGATCTTCTCTTGCCTTTCCTTCAAACTTGGGAATGTCTGAAGGTATTTTGGTAGGCATTACAGGCCATGTGGGGTCATGCAATATAGGATCATTGGTGAGCTTACTTAGATCCGGTATGTTGAGGGAGGCCAAATATGGAATCTGGAGTGGCGTTCGAGGATTAGTTCCAGCCATGGTGTGAGAAGGTTGTGTACCTAACCCTTGGGGAGGGTTGGGTGGGATTATGCTTCCTCCTTGAGAGGAATTTTTCCCCCTGCTTCCTTGTAAGGGAGAGCTAGTGGATGGTTGGCCTTGGGAATTGGACCCAAGTAAGGTGGAACCAAGTAAAGTTGATCCAAAAATAGTAGCACTCACAGGGGTGTGATATGGTTGGGCTGGTGAGTTGGTGAAACTAGGAAATCCTCCTAAGATAGGAGGGAGATTTTGCAAGGGTCTGGAACAACGGGGATTATGTGGGTCCCCTATGATGTCCAACTAGAAAAGTGGAATGTGTGCAAAATGGTGATGAGAGAAGGAAATGAACAAGAGAATTGTGCATTCATCACTTGATACATTCACAATCACATGTAATCAAAAGAGAATCATACATTCATCAATTGAAAAGAAGCATACATGTGGGTAGGTAGATTTTGTCTGTGTGGGGGAACAAAGAAAACAAATGCTCGTGTCCTAAATAGACGTAATGTCCTTCTTCTCAAATAAAATTGGGCCTTCCAATAGCACTCAACAGTGGGGTCTGAATACACCGGAAGAGGAACTAGTGAAGGATGAAATAATAAGTTATAATGAGGGGTAGAGGGTGCATATCCTGAAAGAGATGGCGATATTTCTCAATAGCCACACAAAATCCGATCAAGGTGCAATTGCAGCCCACAATTTCCACCTGGGTATATGTCCTAAAATTTGGTCACTAGGTACCTTGGTCAAAGTACGACATTTAGATTTTTGGCCTCAGAAATGGGTCACAGGCTGGATCCCTTCCAAGAGGTGGGTGCCTCAAGGGGGGATGCATAGAACAATCGTACCTCATCCTTCAACCCTTCATGGGTATATCCCTGCCTTATGGTGTTAGGAACACTTGACTTGGAGGATTTAAAAGTTCTCTATTTGTCAACTTCTAATGTTTGACGTGAGAAATAGATAACGAGGAGTTATTTGGATGCCTATCCCTGATATCCTACCTAGACTAAAAAAATTCTTTTCGCACCTCCTATGGAGGAAAACTTAGTGAGTTTTTAGAAAAAAATTAGATGTGGTTGTTTAAGAGATTAGGGGTGTGAACCAATCTCGTTTGAATTAAGTGGGAGTGGATAATTCCTTCAAGAAATAGTGGGACGTTTCGGGATCCCTTTTGGAAGAAACCTACTTCAACCTCCAAAATTCGAGATGAAATTATGTGAGTGAGTAGTGACTTTGTGTGTGAGAAAGTGATAAAATGTGACAACTTATTAATAAGTTAGGTGTCACCTTGCAACATGTGGACTTCTTGTGGTCCTTACAAATCTTGATTACCTATCTTACTAGATGTCATTGGTACAACCTTGCGGAATTTTAAAGTCCCTAAAGAACTAGCATGTGGACATATGGGTCCTTACCAATCCTTTAAACTCCCTAATGTGATTTAATCTAAGAAAGCTTCAAAGAAATATCCTAGATTGTAATAATATGGTCATGTATGGGCCCATTACAATAATCTTTAAACTCCCCTAGTGATGTAAACTAAGAAAGTAGCTTCAAAAACTATCCTAATCTTTGCAAAATGTGGGCATGTATGGGCCCTTACAAATTTAAGATGTAAAAGAAACTAAGAGGGGCTCTAGGGGGGATTTTTCCTCTCCTAAAGATTTTGTTTTTAAGGGAGATGAAATCTTCCCTCGATTTTTTTTCTGATTCTCAAGATCGCTCTATGGTACGAGAGAAGAGCATACTCAATGATTGAAGTTTGATTTCTGGTCCCAATGTAAGTGTTTATATATGTGATAGTAAATGATCTTAACTTAACGTTTACAATCAAAACAAACCATCCATGTGGCAAATGAAAGAAAAAGAAGAGAAATATGGCTATTTTTAACCTCCTAAGTGCCTATGTTTTGACTAACCCTTCATGTGATCTAAGTGTGGTTCTTTTACAAATTGCATCGAATCAATATTTAGAAGGCTAGGGACCTTCAAAACATCACAAAAAACTCTTACAATATTGGATTTCTGGACAGATGCGCGGGTCACAGTTTAGACAAAGGTGCATGTGGCACCAATGTGCAGAGAAACGAGGACCTGTTGGCGCACTGTGCGTAGAATACGTTGGGAAACACATTGTTGTTGGTGCACAATGCTCGAAAGATGCTCCTGTGGGTTGGAAAACCCGCACATGTTCTGATACCCATATTGGAGGAAAATTTTAAGTGGAATTCTCTTCTTCCATCTCCAAATTCAGCTCTTTGCAGGTAGGGCTAGGCCGGTTATGATCCCTGTGTTAGCACTTTGTAATTTTCCCAAGGCTGTGGAGGCATTCACAGAGGCAACATCAAAACCACTTTGAGTCAAGGATCTAACACTCGATGACTTAGAGAGGGATCTCTCTGTCAAATTTAGATTTGTTTGGAATAGGATATTAGGCTAGCTATGCAGAATAGGATATGTTCTTGGAGTTTTCTGATTGAGACAGCAAAAGAGGACCATCGGGCTATGGGGTCTTAGTTAAGTTTGAAATTAAACACAGGTCTATAAGTTATTTTCACAGGGCAAGGTAATGCAGACGTTGGATCCCTTAGAAATAAAATTATGTAGAGAAGGAACAGACGAGATAATCAACTACAACAAAAAATCATTTAATAATTGCTTTATTGTAGTATCAGAGGAAAACATTTAGATTTTGAAAAGCACTGCACAGAGTATCAGAGATAAATTTTGCGTTAAATCTCCTTTTGAAAATTATAAAGAGAGAAACATAATGATGACTGAGTAGAATCACATTCAACGAAGAAATAAAACTTCACCAATTGTCAACATGCAAGAATCCTATGAAAAATTCCCTTTGTATTCCTGGTGAATCAGAAAAATACTATAGAGAATAGTTTTCCTGGGTGCAAGAATCAACAACCCTTTTACATTAAAATCATTAAATAGGAGATATCCCCCCTCAATTTTCAGAAGTCGGATTCAACCACCTTGGCCAAAAATAGAAATAAAAATCCCTAAAAATCCTGAACTGTCTGCCATGAAAGACGGGCTGAATTTATGCGAAAAAGGGGTCCACTCAGACATTTGTTTCTCTTTAATGCTGACACATGGGGAAAAAATGAAGGAGGTTATTTTATATGAACATGTGTTGGACATAAACCTCCTTTGTTTTCTCCAAAATCGCCTCCCTCTCACCGAAACAGTTCTCGCAAAATCCGGACTGTAACAGGAAAAATCGAAATTCTAGGAGAATAGAGCTCGAATATGGCTTTGATTCTCCCTGCTCATGGAACCTGTGAAAAAAATGGGAGATGTTTTTGTTCTTCAGCCCGTGATGAACAAAATTTCTTTTGGTTTTTTAAAATTCATCTTCGTTTGGCCAGAAACGCCTTCGGAAAATGACTGGTCAAAAATGTTGCGAAAGTGGTTTTCGTTCGGGAAAGGTGGTAATTTGGGACCCCCCTAAGGTGGTAAGTGGTTTTAGGGGGGGGGTTCCACTGGCTTGTGGTCTAATTACACTAAATTTATTAACCTATTTACTAACTACCAAACTTATTAATTTATTTTTCTTTTTAGCCTAAGTTTGTTTATTCATGGATGGGTGGCAGGCGAGATGTAGCCAATGGGACGAATGGATAAGGGAGTGAGGGTGCAAAGGTGGATTAAGGATGTAGTAGGGTGATGAAGGGTTGGGATAAATAAATGGAGGGTAAAAGGGGTCAACCGATCTATAATTCTTCATCACGGGGGCAATGCCAAATCAACAGTCGAAGAATCGAGTTACCTATAATTATAGGACCCCAACACCCTGCAAGGTAAATAGATCAAAAAGAAGTGCTCAAACAACCCAAATAGGGAGGAAATTGATACCTTTCCACAGTATGGTCGCCAATCTGTTGTGTTCTTTTCGCCACTCAAATGAGAAAAATAGGGACACTTGCAAGTCCAATAGGGTCAACTGAACAGGGAAGAAGTTAGTGTATGAATCAAATGACTCAATCACATGAAATAAACAAACAACTAAGCTAATAAAAACTAAAGAAATGAAACTAAAATGCATAAGGAAATTAGAACCAAAATCAATCAAACAATTGACCAATATTCATGCCACCAATGGAGAGATTATATTAGTGGGAAAAAACCAAAGAAAAAGGGGGACTTATGTGTTGGATTACTGAGAGGGGGGGTGAATCAGTAATAGAGCAATTTAATCCCTTTTAACCATATAATCCAAGTGCTATATCAATGAAGCATTATTATCCAATAACTGCAGAGTAAATAAGCAATTAACAAATGAACAATCATCCACATACACAGTACACCAGTGTTTTACGTGGAAACCCAAATCGGGAAAAAACCACGGAATGCTTTTTCTTATA